>JAXIVJ010004526.1:25000-72500 GCA_036785665.1 Chirona hameri
CACGGAACACCGATGGATAACATACTACACGGAACACCGAGGGATAACAGACTCCACGGAACACCGAGGGATAACAGACTGCACGGAACACCGAGGGATAACAGACTGCACGGAACACCGATGGATAATAGCACAGCTGTAACGGATAGCGCAGCGTGTGTAATGGATAACTGATAGCTTGTGTTGGGGGATATCATTGAGCGGCTGTCGTGAGTGAGCGGCACGGGATGGCACGTCGACTCGGCCTGGCTGTGCTGTATGTATACTCCGGACAGCTGTACCTGTACCTGTACACAGGAACGTAGGAACGTCACGAAAGGTGGTGGGGGGGGGGGGGCAGTGAAACTGTGATCTCGTTTTGAGAGTACCCCAACCCCCTTATGGAAGATTTCTTTGCTGATTTGGGCTGTTCTCGTCTTGGCGAACCTTTTGCCATCAAACACTTTTATCACCAAGCAAAAATAAAGATTTTAGCCCCCAAAAATGGCCGAAAAGTGAGGGGGCCATGGCTCCCCGGCCCCCCTGTTCCTACGCCTATGCCTGTACAGCTGTACCTGTACCTGTACCTGACAGCTGTACCTACTCGGTTCTACACACAATATTGTACAGTGCTGCGCGCTATATTCCACTGTACTAGTCACGGGAGGAAGTACGCCAGCGGGGGGGGGGGGGGGGGGGGGATGCGTGACGTGTGCGTCCACCGTGCCGTGCTTTAACCACGCACTCTCCACGCACGTGAAGCGGGGCAGACAGAGGAAAGCGGAGTGCACGCAGATCAGGTCCGGCTGCGTGTTCCACGCCTGCACGGCGGCAGACGAATCACGAGAGAGGCATGCTAAAGGTCTCAGCGGTGGGGAGCGCCGTAGATGGTCAGCTCCAGTGGGTCTGTTTCAGAGGCTAGAGGCCTAGTTTTTCTGGACCTATGCGGCGGACTGAAGTGGTTAACCAGGTCATGAGCGACGGTGACACGGTGTAGGGCACAGTGAGATGGCGTGTGACGTGACGGAGACACGTGACAGAGCGTGACGGAGCGGCGAGGTCATTAGGCGAGGCGGAGTGTGACGGAGTGTGACGGATCTGTGACGGACGCGACTCGCGCCAGTACCGCCGCCATGGACTGCTGCCGGCCTCCCCTCCCCTCCCCTCCCCTCCCCTCCCCTCCCCTCCCCTCCCCTCCCCTCCCCTCCCCTCCCCCTCTGCTCTCTCCTGCCCTCCTCTCTCCTGCCATCCTCTCACTTCCCCTCTTCTCGCTTCCCTGAACACTCCATATCACACCTGGCTAACAGTTGGTACATTATCGCACCTAATTATTTGATGAAGCCATTACAGTGAAATGTGCGCCAAAGAGTCACAGATGGAAGTGTTTCCAACAATTTCACAGGCCCGTTTATATCAAAGTGCTGACACGGAGTGGTTGTCAGTGGACGGTTGTGTGACTGATGTCAGTGTGGAAGAGTGCAGTAAGGTGACTAGTTGACTGGGTCTATATGCTTACTGTCGTGTTACTGCATCGATAACTGATGTGACAACTGTTCTGCCCGGCTTTATAGTGTAGTTAGGATGTCGAAGCAGCAGCTTCTGTCACGCCAGAGACAGACACGCCAGGCACTTACCGAAGTGCTCACTTCCCTAAACCGAACCAGATTTCCTCCCAAACACTTCTGATGTTGTGGATACTACTCGTGCTCTGCCAGACACATTTTACCAGTGCCAACCGAATGATAGCGGCATGAAAGCCTTGCCTGACACATTTGACCAGTGCCAACCGAATGATAGCGGCATGAAAGCCTGGTAGTTCAGTCTCCAATACTCTCGTCCGATTCACCTAAACTCTAGAGGAGTATTGTGAACCGATTTGTTTGTTGTTATAGTTATTACTGACATGGAAATAATCATATCGTATCATCATATATAATATAATAATCATAACCTGCTCCGTGTCATTTTGATGACGTCACCCAATTAGTGTGTGAATGACCGTTACCGTGCTATGCAGTATGCACAGAGAGAGTGAAGGGTGCCACCGCTCAGCTGCGGCGTATTATGGGCGTATTTATCCAGCCGATCCACCGCAGCGCTCTGCACGCTGATTGGCTGGATGGCATCAGTACAGGGCACTATACACTGCATCAGTATGCTATCGCTGGTGACTTAACCCATCGTCTATCATTTCAAAGACTCCCTATATTGATATTCCCTATACTGATATAAACTCTCTATATTGCTTTCTATCTAAGGTATTGCTTTCCATCTAATGATTTGACATCTCCAGTGCAAGCAATATTTTAATTTGTACATCGTTTTGTGAAACACACCGATCGGCTAGCGAAATTGTCGAACATACCTTCTTTGGCTATGTTTGTGTGTTTTATTTTGGTTTCTTTGCTCGTTTGTGTGATATTTTTATTTTATGTTTATTTATTTAACGCAAATTATTCGTGTTTCTCGCATTTTAGGTATATACGTACATGTTAGGAGACAACTTGAAGTAAATGTAAACCAGATATGAAATGATAAGTATTACAAATATTTCAATGAAATGTTCAATTAAGTAATCTTTGGTTGAGTTTCAGTACTGAAAAGTGGAGGTGCAAAATCCGAGAGCCCAGACTGATGTCCTATATCCAACCCGAGTTTGGATGACATCTTTCGTTTCGTATCCTTTACTCCCTCCACTTTGCCTTGTGCAGGCCTTGCTAGGACGTCTTCCCGGAGTTTGGTTCTTTCACGGCGGCCGCTCTGCGGGAACCGCCTTCGGTAGCCTTCCCACATTCATCAGCGGTCACCACCGACCGGTGGCGGCGTTCGGCGGTAATTCGGAGTGCCGTGCAGCATGACCGTGACGCGTGGGACCTCCTGTGAGGCCTGTGGAGCCTGTGGAGCCTGTCCACAGATGTGTGTACCGTGCGCACCTCGGCTGACCGCCGTGACGCGTGGGACCTCCTGTGAGGCCTGTGGAGCCTGTGGAGCCTGTGGAGCCTGTCCACAGATGTGTGTACCGTGCGCACCTCGGCTGACCACCGTGACGCGTGGGACCTCCTGTGAGGCCTGTGGAGCCTGTCCACAGATGTGTGTACCGTGCGCACCTCGGCTGACCGCCGTGACGCGTGGGACCTCCTGTGAGGCCTGTGGAGCCTGTCCACAGATGTGTGTACCGTGCGCACCTCGGCTGACCACCGTGACGCGTGGGACCTCCTGTGAGGCCTGTGGAGCCTGTGGAGCCTGTCCACAGATGTGTGTACCGTGCGCACCTCGGCTGACCGCCGTGACGCGTGGGACCTCCTGTGAGGCCTGTGGAGCCTGTCCACAGATGTGTGTACCGTCCGCACCTCGGCTGACCACCGTGACGCGTGGGACCTCCTGTGAGGCCTGTGGAGCCTGTCCACAGATGTGTGTACCGTGCGCACCTCGGCTGACCACCGTGACGCGTGGGACCTCCTGAGGCCTGTGGAGCCTGTCCACAGATGTGTGTACCGTGCGCACCTCGGCTGACCACCGTGACGCGTGGGACCTCCTGTGAGGCCTGTGGAGCCTGTGGAGCCTGTCCACAGATGTGTGTACCGTGCGCACCTCGGCTGACCACCGTGACGCGTGGGACCTCCTGTGAGGCCTGTGGAGCCTGTCCACAGATGTGTGTACCGTGCGCACCTCGGCTGACCGCCGTGGCGCGTGGGACCTCCTGTGAGGCCTGTGGAGCCTGTCCACAGATGTGTGTACTGTGCGCACCTCGGCTGACCACCGTGACGCGTGGGACCTCCTGTGAGGCCTGTGGAGCCTGTGGAGCCTGTCCACAGATGTGTGTACCGTGCGCACCTCGGCTGACCGCCGTGACGCGTGGGACCTCCTGTGAGGCCTGTGGAGCCTGTCCACAGATGTGTGTACCGTGCGCACCTCGGCTGACCGCCGTGACGCGTGGGACCTCCTGTGGGGCCTGCGGAGCCTGTCCACAGATGTGTGTACCGTGCGCACCTCGGCTGACCGCCGTGACGCGTGGGACCTCCTGTGAGGCCTGTGGAGCCTGTCCACAGATGTGTGTACCGTGCGCACCTCGGCTGACCACCGTGACGCGTGGGACCTCCTGTGAGGCCTGTGGAGCCTGTCCACATATGTGTGTACCGTGCGCACCTCGGCTGACCACCGTGACGCATGGGACCTCCTGTGAGGCCTGTGGAGCCTGTCCACAGATGTGTGTACCGTGCGCACCTCGGCTGACCACCGTGACGCGTGGGACCTCCTGTGAGGCCTGTGGAGCCTGTGTAGCCTGTGGAGCCTGTCCACAGATGTGTGTACTGTGCGCACCTCGGCTGACCACCGTGACGCGTGGGACCTCCTGTGAGGCCTGTGGAGCCTGTCCACAGATGTGTGTACCGTGCGCACCTCGGCTGACCACCGTGACGCGTGGGACCTCCTGTGAGGCTTGTGGAGCCTGTCCACAGATGTGTGTACCGTGCGCACCTCGGCTGACCACCGTGACGCGTGGGACCTCCTGTGAGGCCTGTGGAGCCTGTCCACAGATGTGTGTACCGTGCGCACCTCGGCTGACCGCCGTGACGCGTGGGACCTCCTGTGAGGCCTGTGGAGCCTGTCCACAGATGTGTGTACCGTGCGCACCTCGGCTGACCACCGTGACGCGTGGGACCTCCTGTGAGGCCTGTGGAGCCTGTGTAGCCTGTGGAGCCTGTCCACAGATGTGTGTACTGTGCGCACCTCGGCTGACCACCGTGACGCGTGGGACCTCCTGTGAGGCCTGTGGAGCCTGTCCACAGATGTGTGTACCGTGCGCACCTCGGCTGACCACCGTGACGCGTGGGACCTCCTGTGAGGCTTGTGGAGCCTGTCCACAGATGTGTGTACCGTGCGCACCTCGGCTGACCACCGTGACGCGTGGGACCTCCTGTGAGGCCTGTGGAGCCTGTCCACAGATGTGTGTACCGTGCGCACCTCGGCTGACCGCCGTGACGCGTGGGACCTCCTGTGAGGCCTGTGGAGCCTGTGGAGCCTGTCCACAGATGTGTGTACCGTGCGCACCTCGGCTGACCGCCGTGACGCGTGGGACCTCCTGTGAGGCCTGTGGAGCCTGTCCACAGATGTGTGTACTGTGCGCACCTCGGCTGACCCCCGTGACGCGTGGGACCTCCTGTGAGGCCTGTGTAGCCTGTGGAGCCTGTGGAGCCTGTGGAGCCTGTCCACAGATGTGTGTACCGTGCGCACCTCGGCCGGCCGCCGTGACGCGTGGGACCTCCTGTGAGGCCTGTGTAGCCTGTGAAGCCTGTCCACAGATGTGTGTACCGTGCGCACCTCGACTGACCGCCGTGACGCGTGGGACCTCCTGTGAGGCCTGTGGAGTCTGTCCACAGATGTGTGTACCGTGCGCACCTCGGCTGACCGCCGTGACGCGTGGGACCTCCTGTGAGGCCTGTGGAGCCTGTCCACAGATGTGTGTACCGTGCGCACCTCGGCTGACCGCCGTGACGCGTGGGACCTCCTGTAAGGCCTGTGGAGCCTGTCCACAGATGTGTGTACTGTGCGCACCTCGGCTGACCGCCGTGACGCGTGGGACCTCCTGTGAGGCCTGTGGAGCCTGTCCACAGATGTGTGTACCGTCTGCACCTCGGCTGGCCGCCGTGACGCGTGGGACCTCCTGTGAGGCCTGTGGAGCCTGTCCACAGATGTGTGTACTGTGCGCACCTCGGCTGACCGCCGTGACGCGTGGGACCTCCTGTGAGGCCTGTGGAGCTTGTGGAGCCTGTGCACAGATGTGTGTACTGTGCGCACCTCGGCTGACCGCCGTGACGCGTGGGACCTCCTGTGAGGCCTGTGGAGCTTGTGGAGCCTGTGCACAGATGTGTGTACTGTGCGCACCTCGGCTGACTCTCCCGCAGACGCCTCTGCCGCCGACGGATAACACCGGAAACGTCTGTCTTCGTCGATCTGATGATCTGCTCTATTACGTGATTCACAAGGCAATTTGGCAAAGTCGCAGTGCAGGAGCCTGGCAGTGGCATTATACCGTTCTGCCAATATCCCTCGGAAAGTGTTTTCTTCTTTGTATTCTACCGTGTAATATCTGGCAATTGGCAGGTATGTAAATTCCACCTGCCGTGACCCGTCTTTGTTCATGAGAAGGTGTTTTTCGCTGCGATGGCGATGACACCGATGATACTGTGTTGTTCGCTGATCAGACGGCGTTAAACTGAACGGTGGTTGTCAATGTTTGTCTCTGCTGTCTCAGTGAGCTGAGTGTTGTTTGTCTCTGCTGTCTCAGGGAGCCGAGTGTTGTTTGTCTCTGCTGTATCAGGGAGCCGAGTGTTGTTCGTCTATGTTGTCTCAGGGAGCCGAGTGTTGTTTGTCTCTGTTGTCTCAGGGAGCCGAGTGTTGTTTGTCTCTGCTGTCTCGGAGCCGAGTGTTGTTTGTCTCTGCTGTATCAGGGAGCCGAGTGTTGTTTGTCTCTGCTGTCTCAGTGAGCTGAGTGTTGTTTGTCTCTGCTGTCTCAGGGAGCCGAGTGTTGTTTGTCTCTGCTGTCTCAGGGAGCCGAGTGTTGTTTGTCTCTGCTGTCTCAGGGAGCTGAGTGTCGTTGTTTGTCTCTGCTGTCTCAGGGAGCTGAGTGTCGGTTGTTTGTCTCTGCTGTCTCTGGGAGCTGAGTGTATATGTTGTTTGTCTCTGTTGTCTCAGGGAGCTGAGTGGTGTTTGTCTATGTTGTTTCAGGGAGCAGAGTGTTGTTTGTCTCTGCTGTCTCAGGGAGCCGAGTGTTGTTTGTCTCTGCTGTATCAGGGAGCTGAGTGTTGTTTGTCTCTGTTGTCTCAGGGAGCTGCAGGCCAACAAGTGGCTGTCGGAAATCCAGCTGCGTCACAGGGTCAGCATACGGACGCCCGGCTGCCGCCTCTGTGAGTATCTCTGCGGGACACCTCCTGTGAGTACAGCGGTGTCCGGCAGGGCGCAGTTCTGACCTCTGACCTCTGTAGTGTAGCCGGTGCCGCTGGATCGCCCTCGCTGGGGCATTCCACGGCAGATTTACAACACAAATAAACGCAAATTAACACCGACCCCTCATCAAATTTGCTCATGGGGTATTTGTGTGCTCTGGATTCACCTGTGCTAGTCTCAGCTCGCTCAGAGCAACGGTGACCGAGTATAGCCTGCGGCGATTTCGCGAGGTCACGCTGCATGGGTATGTTTGGCTTCCTATATCTCATAGTTGAATGGTATAAAATGTAAAAAACGTGTTGCTGAACTGGCAATGACCTGAATAATAATTTGGTCCAATCAGATTTTAAATAGTTTGACCTTTGACCCGATGATCTCGTGACCTTAGGTCATGTCATAAAATGGCAATATGATGCCAGTGAAAATGTTGAACGTTTTTGGTTACAAATTACCTTTGGGTAGTTGCCTTTGTGCAAAAATAAAATGTGGAGAGGGAACTTTTCTATACATTTATTTTTTAACCCTCTCCCTGGTGGGGGGCGGAGGTCATTTTGACCCGCCTGATATTTTTCTGGAATAGCGAGAAAACGGCGGCGCGCAGTGCCGCCAAATTTGGCACAGCTATTATGGCATCAATTACCCACATCTTGTGAAAGTTGTATCTTCAGGTCATCTCAGATCAGGTCACCAAGTCATGGCAAGTGACCTTACCTCCAAGCATGTTTTTGGTCGTGCCAAAGTCACAGTGTTTGTCCGAGATATTTGCAACTTGCAGGATTGAATAAGGTCATAAGTACCTACAATGTGTATATCTCGGATTTGTTTTTGTATCGGTGACCTAAGGTCAGGTCAATTTCGTGACCTCGTGACCTGTAAGTCAATCGGAAAATACACAAATTCTTCCTATTAATAGAATATGTGTTGGATCAGGCCAATTCTTTCAGAATCATGTTATTTTAGTTAATTATTGATGAGCCTGGTGTAATTGTTGCTTTGTGACCTCTGCAAGGTCAGCAGTACTTTTTTGCAAATAACTATTGATATAATACAGATAGAGACGTACACATGGCACGACTGTGTTTGTCTCGTCGAGTCGGGTGACCCCATATGCAGCACGACCTACCTGGGTCACCAAATGATATATTAACCCGCGAGTTACTGGGGGGGGGGGGGGGGGCTAATTCCCCCCCCCCCCTCCCGTTATTTTGCAATAACTCCTAAACGAACACAGGAATCGTCACCAAACTTACAGTACCTTCTTTCACATCAATTCTACACATGTTGGCAAAAGGAAAAATATAAGCTTATGATAGGTCAACCGGGAATGACGTCAGAGTGATGTCATGTTCTTCGGTTTTTGTTGCAAAATAATGGTTTGCGGGAAACGCTGTCAAAGGTACGATGTTGGAGATAAACTCAATTGTCTTAAATCAAATTAATGACAATAGACCGGGATATGAAACTGCAATCTCAGATTTGTGAGTTTTTTTTAATTCAAAATTTTGAGAAATCCAAATACATTTTGTTTTGTTTTTACAAAATTTTCAAGACAAAATCAGAATTATCCAAAAACCGGAATCTATGTGATCGAGGCGTGTGCGGTGAATATGTGTACCAAATTTGAAGCCAATATCTTCAAAAATTACTGAGTTATGACTTTTAAATGACAAAAATCGACCACCTCTCACAGCATTACTATGCATAAAAAAAAACATTTCCATTTTTGCTTTTTACTTCTATTTATATGGAACAAACAATGTTCTAAGGTCATTTTACGCGTTCTAGACGAAAAACAAACCCATAAACATGTGTTACAACGCCTAATGACCGTAATCTGCAGTTTGACCTCGTGACCTCGGATGACCTTGACCTGACCCAAGGTCATAAACAGCTTAGAAAGGTACTTAGAAGTGTCAGACATACGAATCATACCGATTTATCGACAGCTTATGCGTTTATATCCTCCCTCCCACCCTCCGAAATTTTTGATTGGGGGGGGGGGGACAGGGGGGCAAAAACTACAAATATTAGAGGTATTTGTGATCCAACACAGCTGTCATGTTTATTAACCGATTTTAACGCAACTAATGGGGATCGATAGATATTGCATTGGGGATTGATATATGACGGTGACTTTTGCAAATTCAAAAATCATATGCGTTTTCAGGTCACTAAATGTGGGGTAAAATAAATGCCTTATAAAACCGTCTTTTTCTTTTCTTTTTTCGATAAATGGAATGGTGCGCTATGACCGCTTCTGTCCTGAAACCGTGTCTGCCGTGCAATATTTATTATAGTTCACTTAAATCAACTAATTTTCACTTGTTTCAATCACCGTAAACCTATGTAACTCCTTTATACTTCAGGCAGTTAGGAAGAAGTCGTGAAGTTCGCATCTCCGTATTATCGCCAAATGTCACAAAAAAACGAGCCCTGGAACAGCCTCTGTTAAGGTTAAGAACTAAAAATTTAGATTTTGGGAGGAGGTGTCGGGTCGTCGCAGAATCGCATGTTATCTAATGTAAACTGGTTTGCTCGGGGTGGGTGGCATGCCCCCCGTGCCCCCCCCCCCCCTCCCCCCTTGGCTACGTCCCTGGATATAGGCCGCCAAATATACCCATGCTGCGTGACCTCGAGAAATTGCCGCAGGCTATAGCTCGGTCACTGTTGCTTTGAGCGAGCTGAGACCAGCACAGGTGAATCCAGAGCACACAACTACCCCATGAGCAAATTTGGACCGAAATCTGAGGGGGTCGGTGTTACCCTCTGAAAATATGTCGTGGAATGAAAATATGTCGTGGCTGCCTTACTGCAAACACTGCCGACCAGCACTTCTCTATATCGCTGCCATCACTTCGGCCCAGTATCCTGATCTGTAAATATCTCGGTATGTTCCGGCAAGGAGTTTACATCGAGCGCCAAAGCGCCGGTTCAGTTAGGAATACTTGTTCGGTTATATAATTGCTCTCTAGAATACCTTAAAAACCTTGCCGATGAAGCTGTGTTTGCATCCACTTGAACGCTGTTATTGTTATTCCGGATAACCTATATCGCATGATCAGGGTTATACGCAAGGGCGTGGCCACAGAAGTTTGAGAGGGGGCCAGTCAGGGGGGGGGGGGCGGAGTGATCCTAGAGTGATCCTGCCCCCCCCCCCCCCACCCGGTGGCGACGACGTCCCTGGTCATACGTATAGTTCAAAGACCATTGGGTGCATGATGCTCTCACTTGAGTCAGTGTTGGACATGCATCAAAAGACATACAATGATTTTGAAATAATTCGTATGTATCCCACCGGAAGTGAATCAGAAGCTCCTCCAACTGTTTCCCAGAGATCACATACATTGCTGCACTTGATACGCTGCAGTATCTCCGACAGTCCCTCTCAATCACGTGTTGGTACAACAGCCGGCACAGTAATGTTTCTTCAACCACATCTTGATGTCGAAGCCAACGCTTGTCTTCTTTGTGGTGATTCTTTGCGCTCCAATGACTCAGAGCCGCGTATCACTCCGTCAGTGGCGCACGCAGGATTCCATTTTTTTTTTTTTTTGGGGGGGGGGGGGGGGTCAGAGCCCTAAAAGCGGGCCCCTTGTGAGCGGGCCCCCACCCGTTTTTAGAAAACTTCGCGGATTTCGGTCACTTGTTTTTGAGCGGGCCCCCTACAGCATGGGACCTGAGACATTAATAATTTTCTTGTCAATGTCGTGTAAGGTGACTGCGTGTGCTACTGATGTGCGAATTTTAGGTGCGTGTGCTACTGATGTGCGGTACAACTGTCGAGAGTAAATTTGACGAAATGAGGTAAATGACAACACAAATTATATTTTACAGGTTAGGCAGGTAAATGACAACAACAACAATTGCATTTTACAGGTTAGGCAGGTTAGGTAGTCCGATCCCCGGTAGTTATGTCATCATCATCATCGTTGGGGTTTTAGTGCGCCTCAACTACGTCATTCGCGCCCACCATCATGTTGCCACAAGTTGCCATAAACCATTTCCTGGAGCAACAATGGATAATGTAAAAAATACGTATCAATATCAAATACGCCCGTATCAATAATTTGCAAGGATCGGGCCCTGTTGTGACCGGGCCCATATCACGCCTTTGTCAGTACCGGGCCCCTGCCTCGATCGGGCCTGACCAAGACTGGGCCCCTACCAAAAACGGGCCCGTGTCAAGAATATGCGAGGACCGGGCCCTCGTCCTGACCGGGCCCCATGCCACGCCTTTGCCAGCACCGGGACCCTGCCTCGATCGGAACTGACTCAAGACCGGGCCCCTTCCAGAAACGGGCCGGTATCAAGAATATACAATGACCGGGCCCTGTTGTGACCGGGCCCTCGTTCTGACCGGGCCCCATATCACGCCTTTGCCAGCAACGGGCCCCTGCCTCGATCGGGCCTGACCAATACCGGGCCCCTACCAGAAACGGGCCCGCATCAATAAAGTTCAAGTACCGGGCTCTCGTTCTGACCGGGCCCCATATCACGCCTTTGCCAGCACCGGGCCCCTGCCTCGATCAGGCCTGACCAAGACCGGGCCCCTACCAGAAACGGGCCCCTCAGAAATACGGGCCCCTCAGTCATTTCGGGGGGGGGGGGGGGGGGGGTCAGCTGACCCTTTGACCCCCCTGCGTGTGCCACTGCACTCCGTCCTGCCGCGATAGTCGTCGGTCGGGGGTGCCCGGATCACAAGGTGGCGGCCTTGTCACGCATGCAACACGGACGAGGAGCCGGCGCCGGGAGCCGCGCTCTATCTGTGTGTGTCGTCCCCATCTGACCGCGCGATAGACGGCCTGTGTGTGTCGGGGTCATTCCCTGTATGTGTGTGTGTGTGTCGCTGCCTTATCTGGGTAACAAGCCGCGGTCACCGCCGCTCACAGCAGACCACTTAGACGCGGCACTCGGCCGCCTGACGGCCTGTGTGTGTCGGGGTCATTCCCTGTCTGTGTGTGTGTGTGTCGCTGCCTTATCGGGGTAACAAGCCGCGGTCACCGCCGCTCACAGCAGACCACTTAGACGCGGCACTCGGCCGCCTGACGGCGACACCGCTGCTGAGTCCGAGAAATACGGAGCGCAGTGCGCCACGGTGGTGCGCTGAGAACTCAGTGAGAGTGCGGGAAGTCGCGCTGCGGGAAGTAGTGCGGGTCGCGCTGCGGGAAGTAGTGTCGTGTCTCGTAGAAAGCGTTTGGCGGAGGGAGAGACAGTTCTTTGTGAGGACGCTGCCTGCCGAGTATTTTCCGGTAACTCGCTGAAGTGGCGGCTCTGAGTCAGTGCTAACGCAGTGCCGCTCAGGGTGCCGGTTGTCCGGCAGAGCTCAGCTCCGCAGTGCAGCGACTGTGCCGCAGAAGTCGCCGCCGACAGCGTCCGTGTGTCGCGGCTGTCCAGTCATTGTGACGCCGCCCGCCGTGGTGCCGGCTGTCCAGTCAGTGTGACGTGCCCGCCGTGGTATCGGCTGCGCTGCCGGTTCGCGCCGTCTCCGCGCCGGTCCCGGGTCGCCGGGGGCGGGGCTGGAGCCGACGGTCACCTGTCTCCGTTCGTCGGTCGGGGCGCCGCTGGACATAATCGGCAGTAGTCGGAGGCAGGAGGCTAGCGCGGCCGCGGCCGGTGGCAGGCCAGAGGCCGGCCCAGCGCGCGCAGTGTTCTATTTGGTATTACAGCCCTCTGCAGTGTTCAGTGTCTACAGCCCTCCTCAGACGAGCTCTGTGACGCGTCGCTCGGGTCGGGCAGACAGGAGAGCTGAGAGCCTGTAGAGCTGAGAGCCTATGGAGCTGAGAGCCTGCGGAGCTGAGAGCCACAGAGCTGAGATCCACATAGCTGAGAGCCTGCGGAGCGGAGATCCACATAGCTGAGAGCCTGCGGAGCTGAGAGCCTGCGGAGCGGAGATCCACAGAGCTGAGAGCCTGCGGAGCTGAGAGCCACAGAGCTGAGAGCCACAGATCTGAGAGCCTGCGGAGCTGAGAGCCTGCGGAGCTGAGTGACGCCCGACACACGGCGCGTCGTGCCATGGGTGGTCAGTGGTCACTGGTCAGATTCGGTCAGCGGTCAGTGATGGCGGGCGGGTCCCTCCGGGGACGGCTGTGATCACCAGCCCTGCTGGTGCCGATGTGGCTCGGTGCTGATCAGCGGCCTGTGGTGCTGGTGCTGATCAGCGCCCTGTGGTGCTGGTGCTGGTGACTCGGCGCTGACCAGCGACCTGTGGTGCCGGCGCTGGTGACTCGGTGACTCGGCGCTGACCAGCGGCCTGTGGTGCTGGTGCTGGCGCTGATGGCGGCGCTGCTGGTGCCGCTGTTCTGGGCCGGTATGGCCGTCTGTGTGCTGGTCTCGCTGCTGCTGGCCCGCTGTGACCTCCGGCTGCTGACCGCCGACCTCCGCGGTAAGACCTGACAAGTGACACAGCGCCGCCTGGGGGGAGGAGCTGCGGTCAGTGGCGCTGGCCGCCGCGCCGATCAGAAGTGATCACCAGTGGTAGGAACTGTAGGGTTGTGCTCGATGACGCGATTGACTCAATTTGTCACCATTTTGTACTCGATCCCTCACGGTTCGGGCAGGGTGCCAGCAGAGTGTCGAGCGCTGCCGGTAGGAGGTGCTAGATTTCTGTAGAAGGAGCAATTAATCGTCCAACCTTATCTGTTACTAATATTGACCCTCTACTGATCCGATCCCGACCCCTGGCATTCCTTCCTTATCAGTTGTGAGGGGCTGCCCACAAGACGGAAGTAGCTTGAGTCAATTGCGCAATCGGGCACAACCCTGACCGTCACTAGGAACTGCACTGAATCGCTCCGCCACGTCAACTTTAACATGGGTGCTGATAAATTGATTAGATTTCTAAGACTCATGTCTTGATAAATGCCGTTCGTGTCCGAACCCTCACACGGGATCTGCCGACATACGGCAGAACCCGTGCATATAGCATATAGGTAAAACAACTCTCATGAAGCTTCTTCAAGGCAGACTAACAAAATTGATAGCTAGGATAAAATATTGCCATATTATCAATACTTTAGTTTCTTTCCAATCCAGAACAATTTGTGTATGTTGTTATTTCTGTTATAGCGACATTTGTTAATTTACAACAGCGCATTTTATCGGTGTTGTCCCTCAAGAAGCAGCAGGATCTATAGTCGTATATCTCACCTGATTCCTGAACTCCCTGATGAAATCCACAAGAAGTCTGCGCGGCGCTGTGATCCATACCCAGTAGGCCTGAGCGAGAATTCATGCCCACGTCTCTGGCCAATGACCTGGCATGTTTATTGTCTGCAGCGCACGTGTCGTGTTTGTACGTGCCTGTGCACATCTGTGCTGACTGGCTGGCCTCCGCCGATGTGCGTCCGTGCGCGTCTTCTGACCTGACCTTCCGCCGTGCGCGTGCGCGCGCGCGTGTGGCGTCAGGCGTGTCGGTCCTGCGTAGAGCTATAGAGTTGGGCTGTACTATTACCCTGGCCTAGAGCGCGTGCCTACCAGCTGTCGGACAAGTGGCCAGACCGCTGTCGCCAGCGGCCAGCCGTCCGGGGTGACGTCACTAATGGGGCTGTGACGTCACTAATGGTAGCGTGTGACGAATTCTTCCGCTTCCTCTTTCATTTTCACCGCATGTCATCTGCAGACCAAAGTGACCCGATGGTCAGCCTCCATGACAAACGCTTTTCTTTCGTTTTAATTTCGCTTTGCAGGTTTTTCTTTTTATCGAAATAATACCCCACATTTATATTGTATCGAAATGTATCTAGTTAGCCAGCTCCACACTGTTGCGAGGAATGGCTCAGAAATGTATTGTGTACGCACACCTTCGCTGCCGTGTTAATATGGTGACAGCATTTCTGTCTGATATAAAAGCGGCAATGTTGCGCCGGTGATTGTCAGTTGTCACCCTCTCTCAGTTGGCCGTCTGTTCTGTGAGTCGGTGATTGTCACCCTCTCTCGGTTGGCCGTCTGTTCTGTGAGCCGGTGATTGCCACCCTCTCTCGGTTGGCCGTCTGTTCTGTGAGTCGGTGATTGTCACCCTCTCTCAGTTGGCCGTCTGTTCTGTGAGCCGGTGATTGTCAGTTGTCACCCTCTCTCGGTTGGCCGTCTGTTCTGTGAGTCGGTGATTGTCACCCTCTCTCAGTTGGCCGTCTGTTCTGTGAGCCGGTGATTGTCACCCTCTCTCGGTTGGCCGTCTGTTTTGTGAGCCGTTGATTGTTACCCTCTCTCAGTTGGCCGTCTGTTCTGTGAGCCGGTGATTGTCACCCTCTCTCGGTTGGCCGTCTGTTCTGTGAGCCGGTGATTGTCACCCTCTCTCAGTTGGCCGTCTGTTCTGTGAGCCGGTGATTGTCACCCTCTCTCGGTTGGCCGTCTGTTCTGTGAGCCGGTGATTGTATGTTTCCAGACAGGTTTTTTCTGATATCAGACGCCGCCAAATTCCGATATTATTTGCGGTATGTATATATGTGTCGAATTCACTGAGCAAAGTGAAGTCACCCTTTCTCGGTTGGCCGTCTGTTCTGTGAGCCGGTGATTGTCACCCTCTCTCGGTTGGCCGTCTGTTCTGTGAGCCGGTGATTGTCACCCTCTCTCGGTTGGCCGTCTGTTCTGTGAGCCGGTGATTGTCACCCTCTCTCGGTTGGCCGTCTGTTCTGTGAGCCGGTGATTGTCACCCTCTCTCAGTTGGCCGTCTGTTCTGTGAGCCGGTGATTGTCACCCTCTCTCAGTTGGCCGTCTGTTCTGTGAGCCGGTGATTGTCACCCTCTCTCGGTTGGCCGTCTGTTTTGTGAGCCGGTGATTGTCACCCTCTCTCAGTTGGCCGTCTGTTTTGTGAGTCGGTGATTGTCACCCTCTCTCAGTTGGCCGTCTGTTCTGTGAGCCGGTGATTGTCACCCTCTCTCGGTTGGCCGTCTGTTCTGTGAGCTGGTGATTGTCACCCTCTCTCAGTTGGCCGTCTGTTCTGTGAGTCGGTGATTGCCACCCTCTCTCTGTTGGCCGTCTGTTCTGTGAGCCGGTGATTGTCACCCTCTCTCAGTTGGCCGTCTGTTCTGTGAGCCGGTGATTGTCACCCTCTCTCGGTTGGCCGTCTGTTCTGTGAGCCGGTGATTGTCACCCTCTCTTAGTTGGCCGTCTGTTCTGTGAGTCGGTGATTGTCACCCTCTCTCAGTTGGCCGTTTGTTCTGTGAGCCGGTGATTGTCACCCTCTCTCGGTTGGCCGTCTGTTCTGTGAGTCGGTGATTGTCACCCTCTCTCGGTTGGCCGTCTGTTCTGTGAGCCGGTGATTGTCACCCTCTCTCAGTTGGCCGTCTGCTCTGTGAGCCGGTGATTGTCATCCTCTCTCAGTTGGCCGTCTGTTCTGTGAGCCGGTGATTGTCACCCTCTCTCAGTTGGCCGTCTGTTCTGTGAGTCGGTGATTGTCACCCTCTCTCGGTTGGCCGTCTGTTCTGTGAGCCGGTGATTGTCACCCTCTCTCGGTTGGCCGTCTGTTCTGTGAGCCGGTGATTGTCAGTTGTCACCCTCTCTCAGTTGGCCGTCTGTTCTGTGAGCCGGTGATTGTCACCCTCTCTCGGTTGGCCGTCTGTTCTGTGAGGCGGTGATTGTCACCCTCTCTCAGTTGGCCGTCTGTTCTGTGAGCCGGCGTTTTCCAGTTCGGGCACCTGTCGGCCGGCGCTCGCTCCGTTCCCCGTGCAGATGTGGCGACGGGAGACCACGGATAGGGAAACTCAGCCAGCCAATAGCTGGCAGGTCGTGGTGCTGGCTACTTTCCACAGGTTCTTTCCTCCGCGCCCACCCCGCCGGCGGTGGGCGCGTCAGCTGGCGGAAATGCATCAGAGTTTGTTTCGAACGGGGTCGAACGAACAAAGTGAAAATGTTGGTACGTGACAAACACTGGACTTGAAGCTATAGACTTAGCAGAATTATAGCGTGGGCTGAAAAGTTGAGTGTGATTAGATAATTTCTTCACTTTGCTCAGTGAATTCGACACATATATACATACCGCAAATAATATCGGAATTTGGCGGCGTCTGATATCAGAAAATTACGGCCCGGTATTCTGGCAGAAACCTGTCTGGAAACATATATACCAAGGTGAACTATTCCCTTTAACAGTACAACCTCATACCAGGTTACAGTACAACCTCACCTCATCTGTCAAACCATTATCCTGTGGCAGGCGTATTAATTATCTTACTTTTGAGTTTTGAAGCCGCACGTTTATCTCGCATTGAAGACGCACGTTTATCTCGCATTGAAGACGCACGTTTATCTCGCATTGAAGACGCACGTTTATCTCGCATTGAAGACGCACGTTTATCTCGCATTGAAGACGCACGTTTATCTCGCATTGAAGACGCACGTTTATCTCGCATTGAAGACGCACGTTTATCTCGCATTGAAGACGCACGTTTATCTCGCATTGAAGACGCACGTTTATCTCGCATTGAAGACGCACGTTTATCTCGCATTGAATACGTACGTTTATCTCGCATTGAAGACGCATGCGGATTCAAGACCCTTCGAAATAGCCGCCCATAATCGCAGTTATTCTGTTAACATTCTAACTGCGCATCTCATGACATTTGCAAACAAAGTGTCATGAAGGTCAAATAGCAAAGCATAAGATTTTCGTCGAAAGAAAGCTGTTAGCAGTTAGTTCAACAAATTATTGTAGCGCCCGCTGCCAAACCCACTGCCTCTCCGTTTTTCTTTTGCACCACACCACTTCTTTCCCCGTTCCCTGTCGCTGTTAACATTGCGAGGTTCATCTGGCATCTCGACCACTGCCTAGTAGTGGCCTGTTTGACTCCGCCATGGTGGACGCTGTTGTTTGGGGTTACCACAGGCGACTGCTATCCGTCGGTGACAACTGCAGCAGTATCTGTATTCACTTGTATTGATCGGTGCACGTCCGAGTCGCCAGGTCCTGTATGGCTTCGGATGACATCGTGAAGCCAAAAGCCGGCTCCAATGTCAACATATCCTAGGTCTTTGTGTGATCTCAAATCCCTGCAGGCTTGGAAACGATGTGATGTATTATTGCCGACGCATTTTGGAAACCCTCCATAACACATTTCCATATTCCATAATCACAATAGCACGCTTCATGCCACTCATAGCACACCGGGTACTACACAGCAGTCAGTACACACCCGTTATGATTGTTCCCATCCCGGTACTATATAGCAGTCAGTACACACCCGTTATGATTGTTCCCACCCGGGTACTACATAGCAGTCAGTACACACCCGTTATGATTGTTCCCACCCGGGTACAACACAGCAGTCAGTACACACCCGTTATGATTGTTCCCATCCCGGTACTACACAGCAGTCAGTACACACCCGTTATGATTGTTCCCACCCGGGTACTACACAGCAGTCAGTACACACCCGTTATGATTGTTCCCATCCCGGTACTACATAACAGTCAGTACACACCCGTTATGATTGTTCCCACCCCGGTACTACATAGCAGTCAGTACACACCCGTTATGATTGTTCCCATCCCGGTACTACATAACAGTCAGTACACACCCGTTATGATTGTTCCCACCCTGTACTACACAGCAGTCAGTACACACCCGTTATGATTGTTCCCACCCGGGTATTACATAGCAGTCAGTACACACCCGTTATGATTGTTCCCACCCGGTACTACATAGCAGTCAGTACACACCCGTTATGATTGTTCCCACCCCGGTACTACATAACAGTCAGTACACACCCGTTATGATTGTTCCCACCCGGGTACTACACAGCAGTCAGTACACACCCGTTATGATTGTTCCCACCCGGGTACAACACAGCAGTCAGTAAACACCCGTTATGATTGTTCCCATCCCGGTACTACACAGCAGTCAGTACACACCCGTTATGATTGTTCCCACCCGGGTATTACACAGCAGTCAGTACACACCCGTTATGATTGTTCCCATCCCGGAACTACACAGCAGTCAGTAAACACCCGTTATGATTGTTCCCACCCGGGTACTACACAGCAGTCAGTACGCACCCGTTATGATTGTTCCCACCTTGGGGACCTTTCACATGCCCTTTGGCTTCCGTTTCACAGGCCGCCCCCACATCAGACGTGCGGTGTTCAGTATAACTGTGCTGAGATAACAATCAGTGACCGTTGTAATCAGCTGACATGCATTATCGCGCGTAACATCCCCCGGTGGCACTGCAGGAGCGTGTGACCCCGAATCACGCTCCAAAGCATCACGGGCACTGCAGGAGCGTGTGACCCCGAATCACGCTCCAAAGCATCACGGGCACTGCAGGAGCTTGTGCCCCCAAATCACGCTCTAAAGCACCACGGGCACTGCAGGAGCGTGTGACCCCGAATCACGCTCTAAAGCATCACGGGTACTGCAGGAACGTGTGACCTCGAATCACGCTCTAAAGCATCACGGGCACTGCAGGAGCGTGTGACCCCGAATCACGCTCTAAAGCATCACGGGCACTGCAGGAGCGTGTGACCCCGAATCACGCTCTAAAGCATCACGGGCACTGCAGGAGCGTGTGCCGCCGAATCACGCTCTAAAGCATCACGGGCACTGCAGGAGCGTGTGACCCCGAATCACGCTCTAAAGCATCACAGACACTGGAGGAACGTGTGACCCCGAACCACGCTCTAAAGCACCACGGGCACTGCAGGAGCGTGTGACCCCGAATCACGCTCTAAAGCATCACGGGCACTGCAGGAGCGTGTGACCCCGAATCACGCTCTAAAGCATCACGGGCACTGCAGGAGCGTGTGACCCCGAATCACGCTCTAAAGCATCACGGGCACTGCAGGAGCGTGTGACCCCGAATCACGCTCTAAAGCACCACGGGCACTGCAGGAGCGTGTGACCCCGAATCACGCTCTAAAGCATCACGGGCACTGCAGGAGCGTGTGACCCCGAATCACGCTCTAAAGCATCACGGGCACTACAGGAACGTGTGACCCCGAATCACGCTCTAAAGGATCACGGGCTTTTAGGAGCGTGTGACCCCGAATCACGCTCTAAAGGGTCACGGGCACTGCAGGAACGTGTGACCCCGAATCACGCTCTAAAGCATCACGGGCACTGCAGGAGCGTGTAACCCCGAATCACGCTCTAAAGCATCACGGGCACCGCAGGAACGTGTGACCCCGAATCACGCTCTAAAGCATCACGGGCACCGCAGGAACGTGTGACCCCGAATCACGCTCTAAAGCATCACGGGCACTGCAGGAGCGTGTGATCTCGAATCACGCTCTAAAGCATCACGGGCACTGCAGGAACGTGTGACCCCGAATCACGCTCTAAAGGATCACGGGCTTTTAGGAGCGTGTGACCCCGAATCACGCTCTAAAGCATCACGGGCACTGCAGGAGCGTGTGACCCCGAATCACGCTCTAAAGCATCACGGACACTGCAGGAACGTGTGACCCCGAATCACGGTCTAAAGCATCACGGGCTTTTAGGAGCGTGTGACCCCGAATCACGCTCTAAAGCATCACGGGCACTGCAGGAGCGTGTGACCCCGACTCACGCTCTAAAGCATCACGGACACTGCAGGAACGTGTGACCCCGAATCACGCTCTAAAGCATCACGGGCACTGCAGGAGCGTGTGACCCCGAATCACGCTCTAAAGCATCACGGGCACTGCAGGAGCGTGTGACCCCGAATCACGCTCTAAAGCATCACGGGCACTGCCAGCTCGCGAATATGAGAATTTCAATGAATGCCAGTTCGCGGAATATGGTGATTATAGTTAATGTTCTCGGTGGTTTCAACACTGCCTGGCCGATCGTCAGCTGATCACCGACCGGCTGCGCTGCTCTGTAGTGGAACAGGTGCCGCGTGTGTCACCATCATAGTATTTTCCATGTCCTTTTCGACACTCATCCAAAGCTAACTGATCGCTGGGTTGGTGGAGAATTGGGGCACTTGGACGCCACTTGATGTGGTGCTCCCTGCTGACGCTGACGATTGGACCTGCCGCCGCCGTATGACTGCCGACTGACTGTTGTCTGTCTGTGTGTGTGGTTATCTGCCGTCTGACTTCTGTCTGTGTGTGTGTGTGTGCGTGTGTCCTGCAGCCGACAGTGAGGATGACTCTGGGTACGACCCGTCGGTGACGTACGACGAGGCGCCGCGACAGCGCGTGTCGTCTGGTGAGTCCCGGAGCTAGCTGCCAGTCACTGCCGGTTCTACAGACACAATAGCTCATTGGGAAATAATTGGAAGGGATGGAAGTCATCGTTGTCCCTCCGTGTGAGCAGTTGTTCCGTGCGCGTCGGTAACCTGACCGGGCTCCGTCCTCTGTCCAGCAGCGCAGGTGCCGGCGGCGACCGACCCTGACCGGGTCACCACGGAGGTCAGAGGTCACCTGGAGAACGTGGTGGAGACGCTGCTGGGCGAGTCGATCCAGAACGCCAGCATACGGCCGGCCGCCGCAGGTCTGTAGTGGAGCTCCTCCTGTTTAACTGCCCCCCCCCCACACACACACACACACGCACTGACGGAGCGGCTGACACTGCAGATCAGGGCTGCGGAGTCGGAGTCGGAGTCGGAGTCGGAGTCGGAGTCGGAGTCGGAGTCGGAGTCGGAGTCGGAGTCGGAGTCGGAGTCGGAGTCGGAGTCGGTGTTGGAGTCGGATTCGGAGTCGGAGTCGGAGTCGGAGTTGGTCGGAGTCGGAGTCGGTCGGATCCGCAGTTTTGGCCGGAGTCGGAGTCGGAGTTGCTAAAATCTGACCGACTCTGACTCCGGCCCGGTGTCGGAGTCGACTTTTTTGGCAATTGGCGATTACTTTGGTCGGTAGAATAGTCGTCAGCGGTCGGCCTTGGGACATCAACTTTACACCCCTTTCGAAAGTAAATGAGTGGAAAATAAAACTTATAGTTTACTCATCTATCGGTAGATTTCCGCCTGATGACGATAGGGCAATAATTTTGACTTCATCTAATGGTGATTGGGGGTTTGGGCGCACCGACTCTTATGGTTACACGGCGCCCATTTTAATGTCATCTTGCTCGCTTCGTCAAGGAGAATCGAATCATACCATGGTGGCCAGATTACTTAAGTGAAATTCAAAATTTTACCTCAGGTCAAGGTAATTTAAGGTCATGTTGTGAACCAGGTATGTCGTGCTGCGCAATGTCGGACGCGTCGCGTCTCGACGAGACATACACAGTGGTGCTGGTTTCACGTTCTTGTCCCCATTTTATGCTATCAAAAGTTATTGGCAAATAAGTGCTGGTCACCTCAGACGACCCTCGATCTTGTAAGGGTCACTGAGCAATAATTGTACTTGGGTCATCAAGATGGAGCCATAATAGCATAATTTTAAATAATTATTCTGATCTAATGCGTATCTTCTAGTACGAAACATTTGAATATTGTATTGTTGCTTTGTAATGGGAAGGTGACGAAACTGACCTGACCTTAGGTCACCAATAGGAAAAAAATATAAGCCTGCAGGGTCGTAGGTAGCTATGGCTTGATTACGTCCTGCGAGTTATAAAGTGCTCAGCCAAGCATTGTGGCCAGCGGCTGTGGCACGACCACAAATGATCTAGCTCGCTTGTGCATTTAGCTATGTTTAAACCAAACTTGGCTTTTTAAAAGTTGTTTATATTTCATTAAAAATCAGAAAAGATACAAATTTTCGGTCGATTTCAGTCGTTTAGGGGCATGACACGATGGCCCTACGATGGGCATGGCACGAGTACATCCGCCCTTGAGCACCCCCCCCCCCCCAATGATTTTTGGAAATCCACACCCCTGACTGGTAGACTTGGTTGCCGGAGGCGAGGCGGCGGAGAGCGGCGCACTGACTGGCCAGCTGTAAGACAGCGTAGGATCCGGGAGCGGCCGCGGCTCCAGCGAAGATGAGCTGGAACGACCTGGACTGAAGCCTGCAGCTGCTGCGAGCTGGGCCGGCGGCAGCTGGCTGCGCTCGCCGCTCGATGCCCGTTTCGTGGGTTCCGCCGCCTGCAGGCGAGCGCGACTGGGCTGGACGCGCGGCCGGCACGCCGCGCCCATGCTCGGGCGGCGTAGCATTGTGCCTAATACTGTTTAGAATAAAGACAAACGGAGAAAATAGATGGCATTGCAGATATTGCTTTCTAGCATGCGGTTGGAGAACGGATATAGGTCGGAGTCGGAGTCGGAGTCGATTTTTTTCAGGCCGGAGTCGGAGTTGCTAAAATTATGTCGACTCCGCAGCCCTGCGTGCAGACTATCACTTCTGGGCCGAGGAAATCTCCTTAGGTCCATTTGGAAACACTTGTGTTAATATGCGAGGGAATGCTCTCTGGAGTGTGTGACGTGACATGCTAACTCTTGAGCCTCTGTCTGCGCCGGCAATCCTTTCAACTTGAAATTGTCGTCTGTTTTTTGTTTAACATGATCTCATGCCTGATGTAGTGATGCAAACACAAATCGTATGCGCTATATTCTGATAACTGATCTTGCATCACGTGGTTGGTTACCTTTCAGACGCGGCCCTATACAGAGAATACCATCCGAAACTGGTGTCGGCCATCAACAGACTCACGCAGTCGCTGTGCATGACGCTGCAAAGTGAGAGACATTCCTGCCAACCGCCTTCACTCACACCTGTCTCTAGTATTACTTCGTCTTGGTTTGCTTTCTATGCATATCGCTGGGCGATATCGGTGGATTTGTCTATTGGTTTGTATCGGTCACATTGAGCTACGTTAATGGTGCCGGCGGAGCGTCTTCACTGTAGGAAGTCGTGGTGAATGGTGCCGGCGGAGCGTCTTCACTGTAGGAAGACGTGACGCAGAGTGACAATCTCCTGACCCTATCTTATTTCATCAGCAAAGGAACGAGCATGATTCCTTGAACCGTATTTGTATAACTTATTCAGTCTTAACTGACCTGTGATGTGACCTGACCTGCACTACTGGATGACCACTGGATGACCACTGGATGACCACTGGATGACCACTGGATGACCACTGGATGACGCTGACCTGACTTGGCCTCCGTAGACAGGCCACTGGATGAGTCGTGCAGTCCGACCACCACACTGGCGGAGCTGAAGGCTGTGCTGCAGCAGGCGCAGGAGGCCAGCATGAGGCTACCACTCCGGGAAGAGGTGGACTCTGTCCAGGTAAGACAAGTGGCCAGCATGGGGCTACCTTTGCGGGAAGAGGTGGACTCTGTCCAGGTAAGACAAGAGGCCAGCATGCACTGTAAAAAAAAACTACAAGCCCCTCGTCAAATGACTCTCAGCGCAAAAATGATTATGGAGCAACTTGTAGCAATTGGCTAATTTCTGGCTAATCCGGAGAAACAAGCTTGTTCTACAAGGTCACGCCTCTTTGCCTGAGCACCGCCGTGTTCGGTCCTTGTATTGGTACTAGGCAAATAGTTTGGGAACAAGCATGTAAGTAGCGTTGGTAGTAGGCTGACTAGGGCTTGTAGCAGTCCCTGCCTGGTATGGTAAGCCTTCCTGTACTAGCCACTGCCAGCTAACCCGTACCCAGTAGTGGTACTAGCCAATTCAATAACCCATGGGTCATTGAAGGCTAGTACCACTACTAGTCTGGTAAGCCGTGCCGTGTAAAACGTGCACGGCTGACCAGACTAGCAACCGCGGTCCGTCGACCCGTGCTCCCAACCGCCGCCATGGCGATTAAACAAAAACTAAACAGCACTACAGTATTTTATTTTGTATTTGTAAAGGTGTGTCTCTTGCGACACCTCGATCGGTCGTCACTCTGTCCATGGCACTCGTTCATTCACCGACACTTAAAACCGCAATCCTATATACCACGACCATCCGAGACTCAAAGACTGACACTACAGCACTTAACACTCCTAATTCTTTCGACACCCATACTGACGACACTCCAACCACTTATACAGACACGAAAACACTCCCGACGATGATCAAACATTCCTTCGAGCAATGCGACACTGATACTGACGACAATCATACACTATACAGCCTCAACTTGGAAACACCGACGCTCAGCCACTCAAACCGCGACACCCATACTATGACGACCGCTGCATGCCCAGCCGGCTAGAGGCAGCTGAGGAGCGTCAGTGCTTTGGCACTGTGGTGGGGCCCTCCGTTTAAGCCAAGCACCTTGCGGTACATGACAACGCACATGGCACGTGGGTTCCTCACAGGGAATTTGATGTTTAGGACCGGGAACGTGGCGGCCCACGTGCACAGCGCCGTCTCGAGGGGAACATCTCCCAGCTCAGCGATGAGCTTGTTGCCCATCTTAAGGGTGAATGCACCCTTATCATCGTGGATCATGACGAACCTTGCTGCCGTCGGGAGATCCTGGGCCACAATCTTCTCCATGGAGCAGCCCAAGTTCTCAGCCAACTCACGAAAGCAAACTTTCGCTGAAAATAACGGAATATTTCAACATATACCAGTAAAATATCCTGTGGGCGATGACATATATGGCGTCCAACACCACCCACAACTCGTCATGTATTTGAAAATGCGGTCCCATGCCTACTGCAGAAGTCCATATTGGGACAACTGGCACACCCTTCTGAAAACGTTCACCTTTAAATCCCTCATTCGTATGTTTCAATCAGCAGTAACAACTCACGAAGGTAATGTGAGGTAGTTATTGCATGTGTGTTTGGGCAAATGTGTTAATCTTCATTCACATAAATAACATAAGGAACATTCAGCCGGTAGTCGATAATCGGTCCGTTTATTTCTGAATGATGCAGCATTGTAGCACTGAATATTGCATTTGTTGAATATAATATGGTATTTTGCAGCACTTTGTGAGACATTGTGATTCTTTCAATTGAGACGAATCGTTTTGAACGGCAGCCGAGAAAACAGTTAAGTTAGTACTGACGAGACTTCCAATTTCCGTTAATTAACAGTGGCGTAAAACATTATTTACCGTCATACTCCCTCATGTTGCCCTTCGTTTGCACGTTGCATAGCAGCTCCCGCAGCCTCTCTTCGCTGGCCCTCAGAAGCGGGGCCCCCTCGCCCTTTTCGTCACCGGCCAGCCTGGCCAGTTCTTTCCATATCTGAAAGCACCATCACCAATGATTGTAAGTCACGACGAACTAACCGTTACAGCGATGAGACTACATTAACCTTCGCCCTGGTGTGTGTGTGCGTGCGTGCGTGCGTGCGTGCACGTGTGTGTGTGTGTGTGTGTGTGTGTGTGTGTGTGTGTGCGTGCGTGCGTGCGTGCGTGCGTGCGTGCACGTGTGTGTGTGTGTGTGTGTGTGTGTGTGTGTGTGTGTGTGTGTGTGTGTCTGTGTGTGTCTGTGTGTGTGTGTCTGTGTGTGTGTGTGTGTGTGTGTGTGTGCGTGCGTGCGTGCGTGCGTGCGTGCACGTGTGTGTGTGTGTGTGTGTGTGTGTGTGTGTGTGTGTGTGTGTGTGTGTGTGTGTGTGTGTGTGTGTGTGTGTGTGTGTGTGTGTGTGTGTGTGTGTGTGTGTGTGTGTGTGTGTGTGTGTGCGTGCGTGCGTGCGTGCGTGCGTGCACGTGTGTGTGTGTGTGTGTGTGTGTGTGTGTGTGTGTGTGTGTGTGTGTGTGTGTGTGTGTGTGTGTGTGTGCGTGCGTGCGTGCGTGCGTGCGTGCACGTGTGTGTGTGTGTGTGTGTGTGTGTGTGTGTGTGTGTGCGTGCGTGCGTGCGTGCGTGCGTGCGTGCACGTGTGTGTGTGTGTGTGTGTGTGTGTGTGTGTGTGTGTGTGTCTGTGTGTGTCTGTGTGTGTGTGTGTGTGTGTGTGTGTGTGTGCGTGCGTGCGTGCGTGCGTGCGTGCACGTGTGTGTGTGTGTGTGTGTGTGTGTGTGTGTGTGTGTGTGTGTGTGTGTGTGTGTGTGTGCGTGTGCGTGCGTGCGTGCGTGCGTGCGTGCGTGTGGTGTGTGTGTGTGTGTGTGTGTGTGTGTGTGTGTGTGCGTGTGCGTGTGCGTGCGCGTGCGCGTGCGCGTGCGCGTGCGCGTGCGCGTGCGCGTGCGCGTGCGCGTGCGCGTGCGCGTGCGCGTGCGCGTGCGCGTGCGCGTGCGCGTGCGCGTGCGCGTGCGTGGGCGTGTGCGCGTGTGCGTGTGCGTGTGCGTGTGCGTGCGCGTGCGCGTGCGCGTGTGTGTGTGTGTGTGTGTGTGTGTGTGTCGGGGGGAGGCATTTTGACCCCTTATATTTTTCGTACATTGCGGCAAAATGGCAGCGCTAGGACAATGCCGCAAATTGTGCAAAAAATGACCACCGGTCATCTCTGGTCAGATCACCAGGTCACGTTACCTTACCTCCCCAAAAACAACTGTCGTGCCCAGCCCACAGTGCTTGTTCGAGAGATTTGAAACTTGGAGGATTTAATGAGGGCATGGGTACCTACAATTCGTGGGTACCTACAATTCGTATCTTTCGGATTTTTAATATCGGTGACCGAAGATCAGGTTAATGTCGTGGCCTCTCCATTATATGTGAATGGAAAAAAATCAAATGCTTCCTTTTTCGAGAAATTATGCATCGGGACTGTCCAATTCTTTCAGGATCATGGTGGCTCAAGCCACTCTTTATGACCCAGGTGCACTATTCGAACGGTAACCCCTATAAGGTCATCTGAGGTCATATGACGTCACAAATAGTTATCTGCCAATAACTCTTGATGTAGTGGAGATTAAGACTGGTACCAATGTATTCATGTCATCATTATTATCATTTGTTTAAATGGTACCAATGTATTCATGTCATCATTATGCATCGATCAACATCGATCAACATGACCCAACTTGACCTACTTGGGTCACCACGTGACCTTGACCAGCAGTTCAATTTTGTATTGACCTAAGGTCACCGTGTATATGTTTCGATGCGCCTTGACGAGAGAAATACGATGGTGTCAAAATCGTTGCTGAATGGTTATTAGTTAAAAGTTGTTCACGATTTTTTTTTAAAACCCCGGTGATTTGACCTTTTATGAATTCAGGAGCCTGAACTATTTGCCGTAGCTCAAATGTGACCTCTCCTCGAAAGTGCTTTAAGAAAGAGCGAAAGAGGTCACAGAAGTGCAATTTTCCCCATATTACGAGTAACTGGAACATCGCTTCAGACAATCCGTGTAGCTCGGTAACTATGATTGCAAGGAAGAAACGGAAAATAAGTCGAAAGCTCTTGAAACGGTCTTCTGACAAATTCTCAGATTTGAGCTCAGGTCAATAGTTAAGACTTCAGAAGTCATCAAACTTCAAAAAGGCCATTTTGGTAGAAAGTTATTCGCGAATAGCGTTTAACTAATCAAATTGGAACAGCTATTGTGTAACCATCGTGTTTCCATCGTCAAGGCACGTCGAAAAATATGCATGATGATCTTGAAAAGGTCAATTTAGTTTGACCTTGATTAACCTCAAATCAAGGTCACGTGATGACGTGATGAGGTAAGTCAAATTGGGTCAAGTTGCATACAGTGTCCCAAAATTTGTAAATTTGGGTGGGAAATGACACCCAAATGTGAATAATTTTCCACTCTCACTTCCCATTTAGGAGTGAATTTTCCACTCCCAAATTATGAATTGTGGTATTCTGACATAAATATTGACTAAAAATACATTATTTAAACGAAAACTACTGCTTTTCAGATTCAAAACAAATCAATATTGCACCATTTTCTACATCATTTTCCACTCTCATGGTCTTTTTTGGCTCGGATTTTCCACTCTGACACCCAAACAAAAATGAAATTTTGGGACACTGGTTGCATATGAATCGATGCGTCTTGACAAGACAAACACATTGGTGTCATTGATGCGTTCCAGCTCTTACCAATGCAAAATTACTGGCAAAACAAAAATATGTGACCTCTGGTGACCTCAGATGACCTTTACAGGGGTTACTGGTGAAAACTTGCACTTGGGTCATCAATAATAGCCTAATTCGACATGATTCTCAAACAAAATGCTGTTATCCCATACACCCTGTTGTGAAGCAACAATACCTATCACCAAAAACGTTTGAAATACCTCTTGGTAATCCAGCAGCTGGGGGTAGCGTTGGAAGAAGTCTTCCCATGAGTTGTTCGCAGCCGCCGCCAGCATCCTCCTCCGATCCGGCAGTGTCTTCCACATGAGGTCACGGATGACCTCCTTGTCCTCAGTCTTCTTCAGCTCATTCGCCATCGCGGTGTAGGCGATCTGTGGCTCCGAAGGGGACGGCGAATAGTCTGAAACAACCAAGCACGAAGCCAGGGTTTTCTTTTGTCAGTTTTCAGCTACCAGGCGGAGGGGGGGGGGGGGGGGGGGGGGCGGAGAGATGCGGGCGGAAATATTTAAAACTCGACTGTCATGCAACACCACAGGCGTAATGTCAAAGGTTCAGCATAATCCCATGATATCAAAAGCAAACTGAATCGTTAAGGGAGAATGCCTCCTTGCTCTCCTCGGCTCCGTTCCTGGAAATCACAATTATTTGTGCTGACATATAATTCAATCAGTTGCAAATCGAAGTCTAGCTTCAATATAACACCTGGAGTTTAATACGCGCAGTGGAGGGGGCGGGGTTGGCCTCCCCCACATTTCAAAACGTTCCTACGCCCATGGCTCAGATCTCAGGGGGCTACTTTCGCCTCCCCCAACCCCCCTCCAATGCGGTTATCCTCAGACCCCCTCCACGGCGCGTGTCACGGAAATAGTCCATCGTTCACCATCCAAATTTTAACATGGGCTATCTATGACGCTATCTATGCCTTAAATATAGTTTAAACTAGGTACATATATGCACGAACTCTATTCATACATCCAGGTGAATATAATACTATTATTTTCGTGATAAATATTATCCCCCGCCTTCTATCAATCTCAAAAGCAACACCGAAGAATGGACCCGACACCCCTGGATAAAATACGTTACTTGGAAGTCCTTCAAACGAAGTTCGCTGGCGTTTCTGTCCTGTCTCCTTCTCTCCTGTCACCAAGCGCCGCTTCCTCCGGGAGTTCCTAAATTTGTTTAGGACCTTTGCCTTCACAAACGCCTGTCGGGAATAAACAGCCTAGTTATTTCACGCATGAAAACTAGCAGGTGATCACGGATGATAACAGATCATCTACAGCGTCAGCGAAAACAAAACATATAATACATTCGTATTACACACCCGCCACCTGGTCCTAATTGAACAAGCTTATCAGCGCCCTGACGCACGAGCATTTGCAGCCACTCCTAGCGGGACAAAAACAAAAATGAGCTGCCCCACACGGCTTCCGATGTGGGTTCGTTTCGTAGGATCAGATTAGACGATACTGTCAGGCCACGATGGTGGACAAAGGCGGAAATATAAACCCCGATTCCATAAAGCTGCGGGACGCCGACAGCTACCAGCGCCGCATAGGGCGATGTTCCGTTGGGTTGCGGTTATCCATGAGGACCCCGGGGTACATAAACAAGAATACGTCACGATGGTGCAGTTCTTGTTTGAGAACCCTCGAAAATTAACAATGGATCTAAAGCTGAGGGATATTCGCGGTTCATTTCACATGCCTCTGCGAACACTCCCTCTTCAGTCAGCAGATTCGCTGTAGTAGGTGGTCATCACTTCACCTGTTACCAATATTGTCAGACATTCAAAAATTCACGTCATGTGTATGTTCAAATTGTACGTACTTCCAATCCGAAGTTCAAGTTTGAAACCGACACCGCCGACAGGCAACAGCTTACATACCCTGGCTTCGAAGCCCGACAGTCGACCACCGAGGTAGGGATAAGCATCAAGGATGGTCTGGGCGATCCGCTCATAGTCGGCACCAGAGGGAAACCTGGGAATGTCACAGTGACTCAGACATTTAGGAAACACTGCGGACGCAGGGCGAGGGCGGGTTCGGGAAGAGAAAAGGCAACTTATCCTACTTAACCCGCGCCGTGCTGGTGTTCGACGCCAACCTTATCCCACGCCGGGCCGGTGCTCGAGAATTCCGCCTCGGGCCGGGGGGGGGGGGGGGGGGGGGGGGGGGGGGGGGGGCGCGTGGCGTTTCGACGCCCCCTTCTAACTCGGTTTCTAGGTAACGTAGAGCAAAACGAAAAACGGCGTTCGAAGGGGCGTCAGAAATGATTTCGAAACTACTTCATTTTTTATCGCTCAGGTCAATATTGAGGTCACCAGAGGTCATCAAAGGTCAGATTTTCCGTTTTTAGGTAGCTTGATCCAGAAATCCCTCGATATCTCGGGAACTATGTTAGTTAGGAGGAATTCGAGAGAAAAAAAAACGCTGGAAAGCCCTTTCAATTCTCTTTCGCTAAGGTGCCATCAGAATTGACCTCAGGTCAATAGTTTTGGTTGCAGAGGTCATCAAATGTCAACAAACATGTTTTTCAGCTTCAGTTGTTTCGTTAATAACTTTTTACATAATAATTATAGGCTGATAATTTTGACATCATCGTGTCTCTCTCGTCAAGGCGGTTAAAAAATATACATCATGATCTTGCGAGAGCAATTGCAAAATTTTACCTCAGGTCAAGGTCACATGGTGACCCAAGTAGATAACGGTGGGTCATATTGCATGAGTCGATGCGAATTGATGAGACAAACACATTGGTGCCATTTTCGCGTTTCTATCTCATCTCTATCAAAAGTTATTGGCAACAAACTGTTGGTGAACTCGGGTGACCTCAAATGACCTTTACATGGGCCACTTATCAAAATTTGCACCTGGGCCATCAAGAACAGTCTAAGGAGGCATGATGCTGAAAGAATGGGACTGATCTAACAGGTGTGCTCTGAAAAGGAGGGATTTGAAGTTTTACCCATTGCTTATAATGGAGAAGACATGAAATGATATATATCTAGATATACAAATTTTAGGTATTGATATGTTTATTATATCCTGAAAGTTTGAAACTGCTCAGTATAAAACTATGGTTGTGGAACGACTTCAAACTTTTTCGGAGGTCGGGTCACGTGATCTGACCTCGTGACCTGACCTTTGGTCCCTAGGAGTCAAAATTTTCACAAAGGATGTGCAATTGATGCCCAAACCGGTGTGCAAAAAACGGCGGCGCGCCGTTTTTCCGCTATCGTCAAAAAGCTTAGGGGGGGGGGGGGGGGCGTCTAAACGCCCCCCCCCCGGCCCGGCGCGGGTTAACCCGCGCACTGCTGGGGGTTCGCGCCGAACACCAACTGCCGGGGGGGGGGGGGGGGGGGGGGTGATCCCCCCCCCCCCCCGAGATCTCGAAAACCACGCAACGTAGCAACAGGCGGAAAACGGCATTAGATAGGTCGCGACAAGTACTAGAGAAAATACACAGGTCATATTTAGGTCAGATCAATATTGAGGTCACCAAAGGTCCAATTTTTTTTTGTTTTTTTTAATAGGTATCGGGATGATGATGATACCAATCAACTTAGTATCGGCAGCGATATTAACAAGTGCACTCTACCCACGATCCCATTTTAAATCCCCGAGTTTCGTCATTTAAAGGGAAATAATGACCTTTTTCCACAAAAATAGAGTTATCACTTGAAATCGACAGACGAGGCCAAAATATATTGTAAATTCATCACCTTTTGCCTAAAACTGTTCCTAGCCAAAGATATTTCAATTTGGAAACGCTCAAGCGCTCCCCGCTGAAAACAACGGATCGGCAAGTACTTGGCGCATTTTATGGTACTTGAATGCTTTTGCCATCTATGCTTGAATTCAATTCGATTATACCCGTCACATTCGCCCAAAATATTACGTTTCTAACCTGGCTACGGATTTGTTGTATCACAACCACCAGTCGTTTACACATAGGAACATTAACAAAAGCATTCTTCACTGATGGTTCACATACCTTTGTTATTTCGTAGCAGCGATCCTTTTTTGAACGTTTTCCAACTGGATGTTTATTAGGCGTTTCTTGCGCCCGAAACGTATCAAAAGCGCCACTTAGCGTAGCACTGCATATAGAGTTGGGTCAAGGCCGAATGGACGTAAACGAAACCACACAAGTAAGTATCTTCAATTTTTCAAAAACTTAAAACTCCTTAATAGGAAAATGCTTTATTAATTCTTAAATATAAATTCCGTAATTGTTATACCATAACGGGAGCTAAAAAAAATCGTTTAAACAAAATAACAAAGTCATTATCTCCCTTTAACGTTACATTTTTTTCCCTGGTATGTTGTGACAATGAAGTTCCATATTTTTAGGTTGTCTTGAACAGTAGAAGAGTACAAAATCAAATAATTATGATTAGAAAATGCATTACGGACATCAGGGGCAACAGTAAAAACACCAAATTCATAACCAAATACTTGCAATCAACTGGCCGTTATGCATCGCCGGAGGGATGTGAATGAATGAGACTGAAGTGAATGTAATACATCTTCAAATTGCAAATGAAGTGGAGGCATGTGACTATCTACTCCCTGATGTTCTGCGGCTCCTGACCCAGCTAGAGTATGAACAATAGAGTATCATCACTCTCAAAGGCTGATGCTAGTGTTTCGGCCATTCTGAATGAATCATCTGTCAAGCTGCCATCTTCGAACCTCAGCGGACCCACAGAAGGACAACCAACTTTCTTGTGTCGTATGTATGCATGGAGCTGCTTGGGATTGGACTTTAAGTCATCTAACATTTGCATTTCATACCTGGATTGGGATGTCAAAGCAAAATTCCTCCGAACGGTTGCTAATAAAGAAGTTTCCCAATACATCTCATGATGTGCTTGAATTTCTGCCCAGTTGAGACCTTAAGCAGCTTTTCTCCATGCTAGAAGTCTGGTAGGGGGATTAACTTTCCATGGTACTTTTCTAGTGTGTGACAAGGTATGTGCAGGAACATGTTCTTCCACCAGAGGGGAAACAACATCAAGAAATCTGGTGTAGGCGTCCTGTACATTAAAGTAGCAGAGTTCCAAATCCCAATCTACTTCACTAAGCCTTACATAAATATGGCCATATCTGTCATGGTGCCACCGTCTACGACTTTTCCCTGAAGAGGTTGTGGGAAGGTAGGCTTGGTTGAAAAGGTAATCACATATGGTAGGACAGTGGTCACAGCCTGGCATGGGTGGAAAAACTTGCACTGCACTAATCCTGTCATTATCAGTAGTGATTATCAGTTTCAATATATTCCCTGAGCGTGGAAATGTTGGCTCATTGATCCACTGGGCAAGGTCCAGACTGATAAATACCTTTAAAAAATGCCCACACATGATGCTGATTGATTCCAGTCACTCTGATCACAATGTAATGAGGGCAGGTTGAAGTCACACAAAATTAGTACCTCTTTCATTGAACAGGCTGAGAGTAAATAGTCAATGAGCTGCGAGTCCTCCAGGTCAGAGTAAGAAGGTCTGCATACTGCAATCATCAACAAGTTGAAGTCGACCAGCTGTACAGCTAAACAGTTGCTGACCTGGACATCACAGTGCAGCTACTTAAGGCTGCCATGTATATACATGCAAACCCCATGTTTGGAAACATCTCCAGAAACATCTTGTCTAACCACATTGTAGGATGGGATTGTGACAAAGGAGCTAGGCATAGAGTGCAGTAGATGTGTTTCTGTAACACAAAACACCTGTAACTGGAGGTTCAACAGAAATTGCTCAACAAAGTGAAGCTTGTTTGTCAACGAATTAACATTTGCATGTCCAACCCTCAGAATAAATGTGTTTTGTGTTGCTACCTTGCTGGTAGCCGGAACTACTAGTTTGAGGGGGACATTACTTGTTTGGGAACTGTTTCTGAGCTAGAGGGGAACTGTGGGGGATCGGGTAGCCTCACTGCTAGGTAGATTGGTGCTGCCCTGTTAACTCGGGAGAGGCCTGCTGTGAAAGATTCTTGTCTGGCTTTCAATACCTGTCTCTGGTTGTAGGCTAGGTCCCTTCTGAGGTAGACTGAGCTGAATTGAGTACATAATTTTAGTTGTTTTGCCCTGTCTAGCAAACATTTCCTCAGATCATCATCGTGACTTTACCTCTAAAGAGATCAGTCTCTGAGGTGATTCTTACAACATCAGTCAGAGTCACTTTCTTGAGTTTCTCTTCAATGAGGTGCTTGGACAGTCTCAAACTTTGACACTGCCTCATTGGCAAAGTATGCACCAAGACCACTAATGACTAGTGAGTTTCTCCTCCTTGGTTCAAGTTTTCTGAGTTTCTCACTGACAACCTTTCGGTACTCCTCTGAGTGGGTCATGGGGTGGGCAGACTGGAAGCTGTCACTGAGGCATATGTGGGGGGGGGGGGGGGGGCTGAGTCAGGGTAGTTGGGTTAGGTTGAGGATGAATGGAAGATTCACAGATTTTAGTATTTTCTTTGATCTAAGATCTAATGCGGACACATATCACCAAACATTTGATGCAATTATCTGTGTTCTACGTCAGCATTGTCTTCAACATGCCATAGCATTAAATGTTTGGTGATAGGACATGTCTGGCATTAAAGGAGCTTACTGTTACCCTACCACAACCCTGGACAGTGTCCAGGGTTGTGGCAAAAATAAATGTGATAATAAACATTAAAAATAAATGTGCATGTGTCCAGTGGACACATATGCACATTTATTTTTAATGTATATTATCAGGTCACTAATATCAGTGCTGAAGCTGGATGAGCCTAAATATAAAAAGTAGGGGTATAAGTTAAATAACAAACCTCCCAAGTTTATGGTGGTACACTATAGTGGTATATTGGGGACTGGAGTACCCTAATAGAAGAAGGATAGCAAGCCAGCTGACTGTAGTAGTACTCCAGAAACACAAGTGTAGGCCAATCCAAATAACATCAAAGTAACCAAAATAACCAGTGACAGAAGCGATTTGGGTGTGTCAGACACATTTTGAAAGCTACATAGAGCTCAGCCGCTTTTAGTGGAAAACTCTGGCAAGTCTGTCAATATTATTTCTTAGTGACAATTATGGAGAAATATCAATGAATCCATGAATAGTCACTAGAGATGCAACTTGGAATGCAACGGATGACTCTAAATCCATGGACATGCCTAACCTAACCTATGGATCTTCATACCAGGGTTTGTGTGCTGAAGGTTACTGGAATAGATTTTAGGCAAGGGAAAAGCAAATATTTTAGGTTAAGTTATTGTGCTGTGCTTTAGGCTTCAGACCCGGCTCTTGCCTAAAATATATTGCAGCTAACCTCCAGCGCACAAACCCTGGAACAAACATCCATAAGTTGTTAGGTTAGGTATGTTCATGGATTTAGCGTCATCCGTTGCATTGCAAGTTGCATCTCTAGTGACTCCAGTGTCAGAAAAGTGACATGTTTCTTCATTTCTCTGAATTTGGAAGTTTTGTTCCATGAAAACTTTGACTGTAAAAAATGAATGGATAGTGACTCCAGTGTCAGAAAAGTGACATGTTTCTTCATTTCTCTGAATTTGGAAGTTTTGTTCCATGAAAACTTTGACTGTAAAAAATGGATGCACAATATGGCTAACAAGCATAACACATGGCAGGAGAAGATTGACAAAAAATAGCATACATTATACATACATTACACATACACAATACATTATACAATAATACAAATAATATACAAAGTTGGTATATGCATTACAAAAAAAAAATGTCTGCCACTGGAGAGAAGACAAAAATCTGTGAAAAATGTTCCACAAACTTAGATCGTGGAACCACTTTTATGACTCCATTGTTGCACTCCAGTTTGCAATGGAGGGCAAAACTGCTAAATCCTCTAAAAAAAGTTCCACAATATCATAACTTGGGTTCACAAAGCGGTTAAACTTCCTCTTGAGCCTACAGAAAATAACACAAGATCGCTTACCTTCAATATCAGTACCAAACCACCCACGTGAAAACACCGAATCTGAATCGAGACGCGACGCAACCTCGGGGGCCCGGCCGATGCATTTGCGCGGGAACAGATGTTACTTTTAAAAGCAGCTTCAAAGTTCAAATCCTCCACTGCTAACCCTGACAAGGGCATCTAATCGCGGTAGATTTCAAGAACCACGCCTGCGCCTTTCACCTCGTACGATAATCAACTCGACGCTCTTATACTGATACCGCCTTGGATACGGCCAGGGGGATGTCGAGGAGGCTCGTACGCAAGGCTATCTCTTTAGCATGTACTGGACGGAGCGTTGTCAGTTGAGCTAATATCAAAATGACGTATAGAGGGGCACGCTTAGAACTCGTCTGAAACAAGCTACCGGCGGTTACAACTGATGAGGCTGTGAGTACTTCTTTAACACTGCGCAAAATTATGTCGTTAGCATGGTGATTGTCCAGTGAGCAGTTATCCATACCATGATTCCGCTTGTATGCATTTTTTAGACAAGGACACTGTTGAATGTGCAAGGCTCTTACTGATAATTTCCTTATATGCTCTGACAAGGAACAAGGGAGGCAGTTGTTAAACATTCCTAATTTCAAAATTGGCTAGTGATCTTTTTTTACAGTGTGGGGCTACCTTTCCGGGAAGAGGTGGACCCTGTCCAGGTAAGACAAGAGGCCAGCATGGGGCTACCACTCCGGGAAGAGGTGGACTCTGTCCAGGTAAGACAAGAGGCCAGCATGGGGCTACCTTTCCGGGAAGAGGTGGACTCTGTCCAGGTAAGACAAGAGGCCAGCATGGAGCTACCTTTCCGGGAAGAGGTGGACTCTGTCCAGGTAAGACAAGAGGCCAGCATGGGGCTACCACTCCGGGAAGAGGTGGACTCTGTCCAGGTAAGACAAGAGGCCAGCATGGGGCTACCTTTCCGGGAAGAGGTGGACTCTGTCCAGGTAAGACAAGAGGCCAGCATGGGGCTACCTTTCCGGGAAGAGGTGGACTCTGTCCAGGTAAGACAAGAGGCCAGCATGGGCTACCTTTCCGGGAAGAGGTGGACTCTGTCCAGGTAAGACAAGAGGCCAGCATGGGGCTACCACTCCGGGAAGAGGTGGACCCTGTCCAGGTAAGACAAGAGGCCAGCATGGGGCTACCTTTCCGGGAAGAAGTGAACGCTGTCCAGGTAAGACAAGAGGCCAGCATGGGGCTACCTTTCCGGGAAGAAGTGAACGCTGTCCAGGTAAGACAAGAGGCCAGCATGGGGCTACCTTTCCGGGAAGAGGTGGACTCTGTCCGGGTAAGACAAGAGGCCAGCATGAGGCTACCTTTCCGGGAAGCAGTGAACGCTGTCCAGGGCCCTGCTCGATGTGTGTCAGCACGCTTGTCAGCACGTTTTTCAGCACCAATCACGGCCCAGTATTCTGCCTGCCTACCAATCACGACCCAGTATTCTGCCTACGTCATGTAGGCAGAATGAAGTGACCACAAAGGTAGGTCATGCTCAGGCCGTGCTGACAAACGTGCTGACGCACATCGATCAGATCCCAGGTAAGCCATGCATTCGAGCTCTGAGAGCGGTGAGAATCTCTCCATTCAGCCTCAAGTTTGATGTGTCTGTTGCTCTGGATTATGATGTATCCTCGCCAGTCCTTATCTTCACCTCCGACCCCAGGTACCCGGTCCGGGGCCTGTGGCGGTCAGATCTGTGACCTCTGGTCTGTGCCACTTCTCCTCTGATTGACACATTGGAGCCCCGAAACAGGGTAGTCACACAAAAAAGGCTACCTTTGACCCCAGACCTAAGACCTCTGATCTGTGACCTCAGGTGACCCCGGCGGAGGCGTGTGTCAGCCTGACCTCTGACTTGTGACCTCAGGTGACTCTGGCGGAGGCGCGGGACAGCCTGACCTCTGACCTGCGACCTGTGACCCCAGGTGACCCCGGCGGAGACGCGGGACAGCCTGACCTCTGACCTCTGACCTCAGGTGAACCCGGCGGAGGCGCGGGACAGCCTGACCTCTCCGGACGGGTGTGGGGAGGAGCCGAACTCGCACACGTACGAGGAGATCCTGGCCACGGCTGTACTCAGCCGGCTGGGGGAGAAGGTCCGCCGCGCCGCCGCCGCCTGTAAGCTGTGACACGGCAGGGCAGACACAGCAGAGGGACAACAGACGGCAGGGCAGACACAGCATAGGGACAGCAGACGGCAGGGCAGACACAGCAGAGGGACAGCAGACGGCAGGGCAGACACAGCAGAGGGACAGCAGACGACAGGGCAGGCACAGCAGAGGGACAGCAGACGGCAGGGCAGACACAGCAGAGGGACAGCAGACGGCAGGCTGGTAACAGACGATTGGGCACAGCCGCCGGATGGCTAACGTCTACTACAGAACTAAGACTAGCTACCATAGTATAGCTAACGTTTGATTATATTATACAAACAGCATATCTGAAGCAATACACTTCAATTTTCCTGTGACTCTACATTTAATACACTTCAATTTTCCTGTAACTCGACATATTTGTACTTCATGAGACATGCTGCTATCTAAATTCCCCTGGCTGACACTGTCACACAGACTTTCACAACTAAACATGCATATGCAGGTGTGAGCCTAAGTTGTGAGCTCTGGACGCTGAACATCAATCGACTATAGGAATCATATATTCTGTCATTCTGAGTATCAGCGCCATTAACACACGGACCTCCCTCCCGACACCTGACGTCACACCCTCCGCCCGTCCGTCCGGCAGCGTTCTGTGACGCCGCCGTCCAGTCGGATGACGTCACTCCGCTGCAGTGTGCCGGTGACGTCACTCCGCTGCAGTCTGCCGGTCTGACAGACGGCAGACTCGTCAGCCAGTCCGAGGGGACGGACAGAGAGCAGTCGCTCAGTGACGGAACAGAAGGCCTGCTGGAGATCACGGTACGCCCAGCACGGCCCGGGCCGTGGGGAAGAGATGGGGCGCGCTGAAACGCCGACCGACTCACGTATCAGATCAAACTGGCATCCTAGGCACCGAGTATTGTTGCAATGTCGCCGCTATAGAACATCCGTAGAAAAAAAAGAAAAAAAAAGAAAAAAAAGAACATCCGTAGACAGCAGTTATAACTATCACTCTCTGTTCATTGTTGCAGCTTATCATTGACACTATTTTGCTCTCTTGGAAGACCGTCAGCCGACGGGTTTTGTCCGTTCTCAGGATGAATATTAGACGTATGCAGCTGTGCGCTGGACATCAGTCTGATACCTGCTGCCTCCTATCTCCGCAGATTGAGGAGGAGATAGAGGAGATTGTGACGTACGATGACGGCGAGGAGGCGGGCAGCGGCACGGCGGCAGACACAGAGACAGAGACAGAGGATGGGGGCAGCGGGACGGCGGCAGACACAGAGACGGAGGAGGGGGGCAGCAGGAGAGGCTCCCTCGCCTCTCAGGCGTCCACCTCGCGCTCCACCAGGAGCAGTGAGGCCACCTCCGGTGAGTATCGGGCAGCGGGACGGCGGCAGACACGGAGACGGAGGAGAGGGGCCCACCTCGCGCTCCACTAGGAGCAGTGAGGCGGCCACCTCCGGTGAGTGCCTGACCAGCTGGATGAGATGACAGTCTACGTTAGCACTGTCTAGCAGCTGCCACCATGCTCTGGCTGGTCACCTCAGTCCTATTATGCCACACACCGGGCGGGATATGTCCATTTAATGTCGTATTTGCTATGCACAATGCACATATATTACTATGAAATTAGGTAAATGCCTAAATTAGTGACGTCACTGACGCATGAAGGGCGGTTTTGCGGCATTTTGTGTGCATACGTCCGAAACAGTGACTAACCTCTCTGCCAGCGGGTGGAACGGTAGTCAGGTAATATTGGCTATATAAAACACATTTTTGACCATAATGCATATATCGGCGTCCATGACGTTTGTATCATATAGCATGTCATACGCTCGGTATAGCTGAGAACTGAGCCGGCCGACCGCAGGGTGAAGATGACTCACACAACCACTACCGGAAGTCGTATTACGTCACATGTGCATGTGTGCGCACCATGCATTAACGTAGTCAGGATCGGGACAGTGAGGCTCCGATATAGATAATGACTGCCTGATATTGGCTAATCGGAAGATTTGTCCAAGCATATCCCGTCGCGACGGTTACAATGTCGGTACATACGTGTTGGTTGGTCGTAACTCTGCGTGGATGGCGGTCTGCGGCCTGGCAGCGTGGTCAGCAGTGCACGGTGCTGCAGGTGATCCCAGCGGCCAGTCCACCACACCCCGCCCCCGCCCCCGCCCCCGCCCACCACACCCCGCCCCCGCCCCCGCCCCCCCCCCCCCGTGATGACTGTCAGGCCAGTCTGGTTCGCTGTGTGTCGGGAGGCGGCCTGCGCAGTGTGGGGGTACCCGTCGGACTGTGTGGTGGCCAGTGACGATCACTAGCTGACGGCGCTGTTACTGAACTCGTGGTGATCGGGTGTTTTGAGCGGCTTCGGTGCTGTGGTGACACTGGTGGTCAGTTGCTATATGTTCTGCTGGTGTACCAAATGCTGTCGTGGTTATTGCGCAGCAGTCCGCCGTGCAGCCTCGTGGTCTGAGGGTAGTTCAGCGGAAGCCATGCTATGTTGTGCTGTGAGAGTTGTGGCAGGATACTGCTGCGACGTTGCCGGTTGAAGAAGGGGCGTCAAAGAACCATTGGTGGTGAGTATTGGTTTCAAAGTTACTGAGTCGTTACCGGTGATAACGTCTCCATGGCACTGGTATCGTGAGTGACACTGGTATCGGTTGCAGGAGATGACGTCTCCCTGCCGGGCCCGTCCATCTTCTACTCTGACCTCAACTTCGACGGCGGCCAGGCGGTGCCTTTCCCAGAGCTGGGCAGGAGCCTGCCTGAAGGTCAGTCCTCGCCACCCCGATCTCCTGCTCCCAGACCTGGGCAGGAGCCTGCCTGAAGGTCAGTCCTCGACGCCCCGATCTCCTGCTCCCTTAGCTGGGCAGGAGCCTGCCTGAAGGTCAGTCCTCGCCGCCCCGATCTCCTGCTCCCAGAGCTGGGCAGGAGCCTGCCTGAAGGTCAGTCCTCGCCGCCCCGATATCCTGCTCCCAGATCTGGGCAGGAGCCTGCCTGAAGGTCAGTCCTCGTCGCCCCGATCTCCTGCTCCCAGAGCTGGACAGGAGCCTGCCTGAAGGTCAGTCCTCGCCGCCCCGATCTCCTGCTCCCAGATCTGGGCAGGAGCCTGCCTGAAGGTCAGTCCTCGCCGCCCCGATCTCCTGTTCCCAGAGCTGGGCAGGAGCCTGCCTGAAAGTCAGTCCTTGCCGCCCCGATCTCCTGCTCCCAGAGCTGGGCCTGCCGGAAGGTCAGTCCTCACCGCCCCGATCTCCTGCTCCCAGAGCTGGACAGGAGCCTGCCTGAAGTTCAGTCCTCGCCGCCCCGATCTCCTGCTCCCAGAGCTGGGCAGGAGCCTGCCTGAAGTCCTCGCCGCCCCGATCTCCTGCTCCCAGAGCTGGGAAGGAGCCTGCCTGAAGGCCAGTCCTCGCCGCCCCGATCTCCTGCTCCCAGAGCTGGGCAGGAGCCTGCCTGAAGGTCAGTCCTCGCCGCCCCGATCTCCTGCTCCCAGAGCTGGGCAGGAGCCTGCCTGAAGGTCAGTCCTTGCCGCCCCGATCTCCTGCTCCCAAAGCTGGGTAGGAGCCTGCCTGAAGGTCAGTCCTCGCCGCCCCGATCTCCTGCTCCCAGAGCTGGGCAGGAGCCTACTTGAAGGTCAGTCCTCGCCGCCCCGATCTCCTTCTCCCAGAGCTGGGCAGGAGCCTACCTGAAGGTCAGTCCTCGCCCCGATCTCCTGCACTCAGCACCGACAATGGCTATCAATAATACATTAGATTAGCAATGGATAATTCGTGTAATCTAAAATTGGTGTTCGGCATGACTCGGTAGCGGAGTGATTGATGATTGATGATTGATGACTTGATGATTCTGTCATCATGCATCATACATCAATACATACATCATACATACCACGATACATCAATTTGGGAAAAATATACGGTATATCCCGCAAAAGTGTAAACCATTAACACGCAATGTTGATGGTCAGGAAAAATAGCTGTAGCGTACATGGAATGTATCCGTCTTTTGTATCTGTCTGAAGAAGCTAGACCTGCTGTTGTCACTCGCCATCGCCTGTTAACCCCTCCCCCCCCCTCCGGCCCCCCGGCAGCCTCTCAGCTGGAGGAGGACGCGGAGGAGGAGCCGGGGAGGACCTCCTGGGAGGAGAACTGGCTGTTCCGGCGGCGGCGGCTTACGCAGCCCAACCGGCTGCTGGGCGAGCAGCCCGTACCGATGCTGGTGCCTTACCCCAGCCAGCCGACAGCCGTCACTGTCGGATCACGGTGGGTCTATCTTAACATATCTTCGTAGTTATACATATGTCCACTGTCCAGTGGTTTACAATGTTCAAGTAACCGGCTTTTCATAAATGGATACTTTGGCGAATTGGCTGAGCAGTACGTAAATCTATCCATGATTGCATTTATTGATCGTTGCAGAAAGAGCTGTCGTCAAAGTTCAAAGTCAAAGTCCGGAATCGATCAGATATTATGACGAACTTGTATGCTTGTTCCGCTGTATTGGGGATTAGGCCAGTTATTTGTATTTATTTGCATTTATTCAGCATGTCACCAACAGGGTCATCCCCACTGGCAGGGGAAGTCGATAGTGATTTATAAACGGTGAATAGCGTGAATACGTGTAGCGTTAGGTAAGAAGATTGTGACTCAGCTCCTAGTTGAAGTTGTCGCCCTCCTTCATAGGTATATGTTGCTGCCACTGTACACATTTTCCAGTGACGTGGACGAGCTATCTGACCTGTCTGAGCGCGGCTCGGAGTCCAGTCTGGACGACTGGACGGCCAGCGACACCCCACTGGCTCACGAGGACGTCACGGTCCGACTGAAGGCGGCCAGAGACGACGACAGGCACCGCTACCTCACCGCCGCCCGGCTCACCAACCCGCAGAGGTCAAGCAGGCGCACTGGGGGGTGCTGCGTGTTGGTTACCTTTCCTTTTCTGCGTCACGCTTACTGAGCAGCTTTGTTCTTTGTCAATGGTTTAAACTAATGTAACGTGTTCAATGTATCAGTGCTCATTCATTCATTCATGCATTCATTCATGTATGCATTCATTCATTGAGTCATTCATTCATTCATTCATTCATTCATTCATTCATTCATTCATTCATTCATTCATTCATTCATTCATTCATTCATTCATTCAGTGTTGAACACATTTATAATGAAATAGCTAATTGTCGCATAAAATATTCAATATTATGTTCATCTGACACTTCATCACTCATAGAAAACGTCGAAGAGTTATATAAACCTTCCCACATTCACCCCGTTCCTTATCAACAGGCGTGCGTCGGCGGACCTTCCTGAGATCACCGACGGACACCGGGAGGAGCGGCGGCCGTCTGCGGACCCTGCCTGGCTGACCGGTGTCGCCAGGAGAGTCCAGTCGACGGGCGCCAGCAGTCCGGAGGTGTCTCTGTCGCGCGCCATCAGCTGGTCCTCGGTGCCGTCGGACGTGGAGCAGGCGTTCAGTGCCGTCGCAGAGCGGCTGGCGGCCTGCTCCCCGCCGCCGCCCGACTGCCGTGTGTCCGCCACGTCAGACTCCGTGCCGCGCATCGGCGACGACACGGCGTCCTCCGCCGCGAAGAGGACGCTCTCCGCCGCAAAGAGGACGGTGCCCCACTCCTCTGAGAGGACGGCTTCCTCTGTTGCGGAGAGCACCGTCTCCGCCGCTCAGAGGACTGCCTCCTCCTCCTCCTCCTCCGCCGCCGCTCAGAGAACGTCGGGACCGTCTGCGCGGCATGTAGTGCTCAGCCGGCCGATGGAGGTGGCCCGGACACGGGAGGAGACCGGGCCGGACGGCGGTGGAGCCGGGGAGGAGCGGCCGGCCCGGCGCGCTGGCAGGACCCAGCAGGAGGCCCGGAGAGTCGCCGTGCCGGCCGGTGTCGGCACTGAGCTGATGACCCAGACGGGAACGATAGCCCAGTTCCGCTGCCGGGTACCCGTTACCGAGAACTCGGGTCAGTCGGGGACACCTCCCCTTACCCCAGGCCTGTCCTAGACAGGCTGGTCTGGCTAGTAGACCGGGTCATTCGATAGTTTTTTTTTGCGAGCATGCATAGATTAATAGTGAAATTATTATGCGCTATATCATTACAAATTTACATGCATTACAAAAAAATCAAATCAAATTTGGAAGTGCCAACCGGCCTCTTTTTTGGGACAGTTTTGCGATTTTTACGTCAATATCGTACATTTGGGCATTAATTATATTTTATAATTCTCTGAAAATATTTTGAATTCCCGTATGCTGTTTGATAACCGTAGTGATTGTCATTGAGCTATCATGGACAATGAAGCCGTTTCTCTGCATTTCCTGTAAGGATTTTAAGGCATCCGCTCACAGCGCCATCTATTGAGCGGACTTGCAATGTATGCACTATGTGGAGCTTTCCGGCTGCAGAGATCTGCAGAGGAGCTCCAAGAGCTCCAAATCAGTGGCGGCGGATAAGGTGGGGGGGCAGGGGCCTCCCTCCCCACTCAAGAAGTTGGGGGGGGGGGACATATTATTTCACCCCCCGCCCCATACATTTGTAAGAGGGCCCTTCAAGAAGTTGGTTCGATTTGTTGTTTTTGACCGAAAAAATGACCGAGGGCACCGAGGTGTCCCCAGCCAGCCTGAAGGCCCTCTAAGGCCGACAGAAGGCCCTCAGTCGGCCTAAGGGGGCCCTTGGAAGGCCTGAAACTTCAACATGTCCCTATACGACGTTTTTTTGCGACCATTTAGAGGCCCTGCAAAATATAGTGGTCTAAATCCGAGGAGATACCATTTTACGCCATTTTTTTTTTCTGGGACGGGCTTCTGGCCGTGGGCAGGGGGCCCTTTGGCCGAGGGGCTCCCTGGGCTTCTTTGCCCCCCCCCCCCCCATCCGAAAATACTTTCCGCCGCCACTGACTGAAATAGAACACCAGCAGATTAACTCCATGGCAAAATGGATTAAACTGGATGGGGAGGAGTGCGTGCCAAACACATTTGACTGCCTGAGCTTGATCCGCCCCTCGAGACAGGACAGGTACCTGTCCTATCTCCAGGCCCGGTGCCTGTCCTGTCGCCAGACGTGAGACCTGGTACCTGTCCTATCTCCAGATGTGAGGTTCGGTACCTGCCCTGTCTCCAGACGTGAGACCCGATACCTGTCCTATCTCCAGATGTGAGGTTCGGTATCTGTCCTGTCTCCAGACATGAGGCCTGGTACCTGTCCTGTCTCCAGACGTGAGGCCCGATACCTGCCCTGTCTCCAGACGTGAGGCCATGTTCCTGTCCTGTCTCCAGACGTGAGGCCCGATACCTGTCTTGCCTCCAGACGTGAGGTCCCGTACCTGCCCTGCCTCCAGGCCCGGTAGCTGTCCTATCTCCAGACGTGAGGCCCAGTGTCTGTCCTGCCTCCAGACGTGAAGCCCGGTACCTGTCCTGTCTCCAGTCCCGGTGCCTGCCCTGTCTCCAGACATGAGGCCCAGTGCCTGTCCTGTCTCCAGACGTGGGGCCCGGCACCTGTCTTGTCTCCAGACGTGAGGGTCGGTACCTGTCCTGTCTCCAGACGTGAAGTCCGGTACCTGTCCTATCTCCAGACGTGAGTCCCGGTACCTGTCCTGTCTCCAGATCCAGCTCCTACTGAGTTAACCTGTTGGTATTGCATTTCGTCGCATGTGGAACCCCTACAGGCCTCCGCAGCCGGAAAACTGCACCTAGTACATATACTGCAATTCCGCTCAATAGATGGCGCTGCGAGCGGGCGCCTTAAAATCCTTACGGGAAATTCGGAGAAACAGCTTCAATGTATATTATAACTTTATGAAAATCACTACGGCTGTCAAACAGCATACGGAGAATTCGAAAATGATATAAAAAAACGTAAAAAATGATTTCATGCCAAAATGTACGATATTGACGAACAAATTACAAAAGTGTCCCCAAAAAGAGGCCGGTTGGCACCTCCAAATTTGATTTTAAAGATTGCAAAAAATTAATGTAAGCTTGTAATGGCATAGCGCATGATAATTTCACTATTAATCTGAAATATGTTTTTCATGACCCGGCCTACTGGCTAGATTAAAGGGAACATTGCATACTAGACACTTCAATCTCGGTTGTATTTAAATATATATGGTTGGCTGTGCCATAAAAACGATGTCAATAATACATATATATCGATTGCATTGGTTAATTATCATGAATGAAATTTAGCTATTCATCTGCAAAACTTCATTATCATTTTTACCACCAGAACATAACGATCATATTTCTCAAATACCTTCCACGTCAAGCATCGTGCCTGCGGGTATGCCCAATCTCGATCTGCCGGAGGTGCTGACGGCCGTGTGTTGTGTCACGTCTCTGCAGAGGCCCACTGGCTGCCGGAGGTGCTGACGGCCGTGTGTTGTGTCACGTCTCTGCAGAGGCCCACTGGCTGCCGGAGGTGCTGACGGCCGTGTGTTGTGTCACGTCTCTGCAGAGGCCCACTGGCTGCCGGAGGTGCTGACGGCCGTGTGTTGTGTCACATCTCTGCAGAGGCCCACTGGCTGCCGGAGGTGCTGACGGCCGTGTGTTGTGTCACGTCTCTGCAGAGGCCCACTGGCTGCCGGAGGTGCTGACGGCCGTGTGTTGTGTCACGTCTCTGCAGAGGCCCACTGGCTGCCGGAGGTGCTGACGGCCGTGTGTTGTGTCACGTCTCTGCAGAGGCCCACTGGCTGCCGGAGGTGCTGACGGCCGTGTGTTGTGTCACGTCTCTGCAGAGGCCCACTGGCTGCCGG
>JAXIVJ010004526.1:77500-82083 GCA_036785665.1 Chirona hameri
ATGTTCTGTTCTGTACGGGCAGGCACGATAGCCGAGCGGGAGCACCGCAAGTGGGAGAACGCGGTGGCGATGCCCAACAACCCGTACACGCTGGAGCGGGTGCGGCAGCGGCGCCGCAGTCGGCCGCTGGACCACACCGGCTACTACTCGGCCGCCCACTACAGGTGCGGCCCGGGGAACGGGGCTCGGGTAGCCGCGCACTGGGTGGCGCGCGCCCAGACGTGCCCACTATAGGTGCGGCCCGGGGAACGGGGCTCGGGTAGCCGCCGACTGGGTGGCGCGCGCCCTGACGTGCCCACTACAGGTGCTGCCCGGGGAACGGGGCTCGGGTAGCCGCGCACTGGGTGGCGCGCGCCCTGACATCGTTCCGCCTTTGTAGAACGGAGTCGATGTGGAGGTGTACATACTTGGTGAATACCCGCGAACGCGAAAGTCTAAATGCATGTGGGTAAATACTTGGGTGTGACTTTATCGGCGATGCATCTCTTGTTTGAAAATATACACCGGCAAGGATCCTATGTAGACAAAACAAAAACAAACACCGACCATAACCCATCAGACGGAATGCATGGGCGCCTCTGGTACTTTGCCTCTTTTGTGTCAGTTTGGTGAGATATTTGCATGTGCTAATCTGCTGATAGCGGGCCATATGAAGGACATAACATCGTTGTTTCAGCTCCGGGGAGGACGTCTCGGACCATGACCTGGTGTCAACGGACCCGTCCAACAAGATCGACTGTGGATTGAAATCTATCAACACCGAGAGGTGAGGATCGCATCATAGTCTGAATAAATACCACGCTGTGATATTAGAAGAGGAGATCGGATTGTGATAATCTTCGTTTTGAGCATGATCATGAGAAACATTCGCTTCCCAAAGAGGTACCACGAGGCTGATTCACGCAAATCAGTTTCTACTATGTCCAGTTTTCTCTCGCCGAGATAGTTTCATCAATTATTGTTTAACCTGTCACCCAGCTACCTGCACTTCGTGTCCCTGCACGATCACCATCGCCATATGTGCCATGTCCCGGCAGATACCGGAGGGATTACTACATTAACGGCGGCGCGCGCAGCCGCTGGTCCAGCCTGCCGTCAAACGGTCGCCGTCAGGTAAGGCTGCCGGCCCCTCTGCAGCGCTACCTGTGCGCGCTGCCGGCCCCTCTCCAGCACCACCTGTGTGCGATGGAGGTGCAGCTCTCCCTGCGACGGCCGTTCCGCAGTCTGACCGGCTCGTCGCAATTCAGCAGCAACCCCCTCTACCGGCCGACCGTTGATGAACTGTTCTGCTCTCTGTTGGACGCGCGGGGAACTCGCAGTTCGGAGGCGGACCGCCAGGAGCCGGAGTGGCACTACGCCGTGACTGAGTTGGTGCTGGAGCCGATAGATGTCGCGCGCAGGTACCGTGCCGGGCTGCTGAAGGCGGTACTTCGCAGCAGGGGCGCGCTAACCGCTCGACGGAATACGTTAGCGTAGTTTGAATTCAGCGCCGTCGTTAGCCGCGCAATAGTCACCCTCGCTGTGTGGTCCGGGCAGCGCATTGTTTTAGACAATGGCCTGTTTCGCGGCCGGGGGAGCGGCGGTGACGGTCGCCGACCCGGGCCGCGCTCTGTGGCGTGTCTCGTGTCACCGTTTGTCTGTCTGTGTGTTCCGCACCGCTGCTCCGCTCCCATGCCACCCCCTGCCGGCGGAGCGCTGGAACAATGTCCGCTTGTCAGGCGGGCAGAATCTCTGAGAAGCTGCAGATCATGAGGCGCTCTCTCCCCGGTGCCGCTTTCGGCGCCGCTTACAGCTCGGTTCACAGCGCTGGTCCGCGGCGGTTTCTTTTTCCCAGAGCCTGCCTGTGCTGTCGGTCGTGAGTCCCCCTTCGCGCTTTTGTGTTTTGACCTCAGCTGATATTATGCTATTAAATGTACACTGTACAAGTGTGACAATATGTCAAACGATGTTTGTGGTCCTTGTTAGTGTGACATGTGACATATCTAGATGACTGATGAATCAACATACTTTTTAACTTAATGATCTGACTTGTATTAATCCTTTTTACTTCTCTACGTTTACTCTATTCACGCTGTGTTGTGACTTTAACGTGGAAGGCAACCCCCATGTTTCTGCGGTCACTACATTACTGACTAATTTTTACATTTACTATTTCACTAATTCACTACATTACTGAAATTTCGCTAACGACACACACAAATACTTTGTACACGCCGTATTCGTACTTTGAAGAACTCAATAACTTGTCACTAGTTAGCCAACCGCCTCACGCACCAACGCACCCTATCTGTTGTTCCGGTGTGAGCATCGCACCAACGCACCCTATCAGTTGTTCCGGTGAGAGCATCGCACCAACGCACCCTATCAGTTGTTCCGGTGAGAGCATCGCACCAACGCACCCTATCTGTTGTTCCGGTGTGAGCATCGCACCAACGCACCCTATCAGTTGTTGCGGTGAGAGCATCGCACCAACGCACCCTATCAGTTGTTCCCGTGAGCCCGATTGCTCTGAATACGTGCTGGTCAGTTCTCGTCTGCGCTGAACGGCGCGTCTCCGTCCGCCACTGTGCGCGCGTGTGTGTGTGTGTGTGTGTGTGTGTGTGTGTCTGTGAGGGTGGCCGGGCCGTGTCGGCTCCATTGTCCGAGCTCGGTCAGCCGGCGGAGCGGAGCGGCACGGAGCGGCGGCAGAGCTGGGCCAGCCCCGCCTCCGGTCCGCAGCTGTCTGTCGGTCTGTCTCCGTTTGTGGTTCACGGCGGCGGCGGCTGCTGCAGGGCCGGCTGACACAGCCGTCAGTCTGCCCGCGCGGAACGAATCACAGCCCGGTCACTGGCCTCGGACGAGACACGGCCGCCCGACCTGTCCAACGAATCACAGCCCGGTCACTGGCCTCGGACGAGACACGGCCGCCCGACCTGTCCAACGAATCACAGCCCGGTCACTGGCCTCGGACGAGACACGGCCGCCCGACCTGTCCAACGAATCACAGCCTGGTCACTGGCCTCGGACGAGACACGGCCGTCCGACCTGTCCAACGAATCACAGCCCGGTCACTGGCCTCGGACGAGACACGGCGGCCTGACCTGTCCAACGAATCACAGCCCGGTCACTGGCCTCGGACGAGACACGGCCGCCCGACCTGTCCAACGAATCACAGCCCGGTCACTGGCCTCGGACGAGACACGGCGGCCTGACCTGTCCAACGAATCACAGCCCGGTCACTGGCCTCGGACGAGACACGGCCGCCCGACCTGTCCAACGAATCACAGCCCGGTCACTGGCCTCGGACGAGACACGGCCGCCCGACCTGTCCAACGAATCACAGCCCGGTCACTGGCCTCGGACGAGACACGGCGGCCCGACCTGTCCAACGAATCACAGCCCGGTCACTGGCCTCGGACGAGACACGGCCGCCCGACCTGTCCAACGAATCACAGCCCGGTCACTGGCCTCGGACGAGACACGGCGGCCTGACCTGTCCAACGAATCACAGCCCGGTCACTGGCCTCGGACGAGACACGGCCGCCCGACCTGTCCAACGAATCACAGCCCGGTCACTGGCCTCGGACGAGACACGGCGGCCCAACCTGTCCAACGAATCACAGCCCGATCACTGGCCTCGGACGAGACACGGCCGCCCGACCTGTCCAACGAATCACAGCCCGGTCACTGGCCTCGGACGAGACACGGCCGCCCGACCTGTCCAACGAATCACAGCCCGATCACTGGCCTCGGACGAGACACGGCGGCCCGACCTGTCCAACGAATCACAGCCCGGTCACTGGCCTCGGACGAGACACGGCGGCCCGACCTGTCCAACGACATATGCCGTGGGAGCAGACAGCTGTCTTCTGCTGGCCTGAATGGTCTTTCTTCGGTAAAACAACAAAGTTATATAAATTGCCAGATTCAAAAAAGAAATTCTGGCTATTATCCTGCCAAACACTAATGAAGAGTGCAGAAACATGCAATACATGGAAATATCACGTATTACCGAAAGTGATATCAGAGTCAAGGTCTTAAATATTTGTCCAGTCCTAAATATTGAAGCCCAGCATTATGCAAAACATTTTCCATTTCCTAATTATATACAAAAATGCATTCTTTATAAATCCTCAAGTTTTCACTAAGATAGGATTATATGATCGGAGCCCTCTGCTAAACAGAGCGTTAAAGTGTTGCATGCCTGAACTACCCGGGACGACCAGCCTCGCCCAACTGGTCTCATTTGCACACGGGACATTAGTGGCCATTGCCAACGACTTCAGGTCATCCCAGTCTGACCGACTGCAGGTCATCCCAGTCTGACCGACTTCAGGTCATCCCAGTCTGACCGACTGCAGGTCATCCCAGTCTGACCGACTGCAGGTCATCCCAGTCTGACCGACTTCAGGTCATCCCAGTCTGACGGACTGCAGGTCATCCCAGTCTGACCGACTTCAGGTCATCCCAGTCTGACCGACTTCAGGTCATCCCAGTCTGACCGACTTCAGGTCATCCCAGTCTGATCGACTTCAGGTCATCCCAGTCTGATCGACTTCAGGTCATCCCAGTCTGACCGTGTTGGAGTTTCTGCCGCCTCTGGT
>JAXIVJ010004527.1:0-30000 GCA_036785665.1 Chirona hameri
AAACACAAAACCTCAACGAACAATGTGTAGTAATACAAAGTCCCGTCAGTTTTGAATTGCATAATAATTTTGTGATCCGGTGTAGGACTTGCAGATATTTCAAAACTCTAAATTGATCTTAAGATAAAGTGGTGGACAGTAGTGCCGAGCAGAACTCGTTATCTGATACTAGTCTCGAAAAACGACCAAGTTTTAACGCCGATAATTGCTGAAATAATGGACTAAATGAGCATTGGGGTCCCTGCTATATGTCTTAACGTGTTTAAAGCTCATACAACTGCAAAAGAGTGCATTTACTTTCAGGACGGAAACCCGTATAATCCCTTTAAGTCAGCCACTCTTCTCCGGCTCCACTGCTTTATCAGACTCTGCCGCTCTGCACTGACTCTCCGCTCCTGCCCTCATTCCGCTCCGGTCCTCTCGCGGTCCGCTCCGGCCCTCTCGCGGTCCGCTCCTGTCCTCGTCGCGGTCCTCTCGCGGTCTGCTCCTGTCCTCTCGCGGTCCTCTCGCGGTCCTCTCGCGGTCCTCTCGCGTCCTCTCGCGGTCCTCTCACGGTCCGCTCCGGTCCTCTCGCGGTCCTCTCGCGGTCGTCTCGCGGTCCTCTCGCGGTCCGCTCCGGTCGTCTCCCGGTCCTCTCGTGGTTCTCTCGCGGTCGTCTCGCGGTCCTCTCGCGGTCCTCTCGCGGTCCTCTCGCGTTCCTCTCGTGGTTCCCTCGCGGTCCTCTCGCGGTCCTATCGTGGTCCTCTCGTGGTCCTCTCGCGGTCCTCTCGCGGTCCTCTCGCGGTCCTCTCGCGGTCCTCTCGCGGTCCTCTCGCGGTCCGCTCGCGGTCCTCTCGCGGTCCTCTCGCGGTTCTCTCGCGGTCCTCTCGCGGTCCTCTCGCGGTCCTCTCGCGGTCCCCTCCGGTCCTCCTGTGGTCCTCTTTGCTGTCCTCTCGCGGTCCGCTCGCGGTCCTCTCGCGGTCCTCTCGCGGTCCTCTCGCGGTCCTCTCGCGGTCGTCTCGCGGTCGTCTCGCGGTCCTCTCGCGGTCCTCTCGCGGTCCTCTCGCGGTCCTCTCGCGGTCCTCTCGCGGTCCTCTCGCGGTCGTCTCGCGGTCCTCTCGCAGCCGTCTCGCGGTCCTCTCGCGGTCCTCTCGTGGTCCTCTCGCGGTCCTCTCGCGGTCCTCTCGCGGTCCTCTCGCGGTCCCCTCGCGGTCCTCTCGCGGTCCTCTCGCGGTCCTCTCGCGGTCCTCTCGCGGTCCTCTCGCGGTCCTCTCGCGGTCCTCTCGCGGTCCCCTCCGGTCCTCCTGTGGTCCTCTTTGCTGTCCTCTCGCGGTCCGCTCGCGGTCCTCTCGCGGTTCTCTCGCGGTCCTCTCGCGGTCCTCTCGCGGTCCTCTCGCGGTCCTCTCGTGGTCCTCTCGCGGTCGTCTCGCGGTCCTCTCGCAGCCGTCTCGCGGTCCTCTCGCGGTCCTCTCGCGGTCCTCTTGCGGTCCTCTCGCGGTCCTCTCGCGGTCCTCTCGCGGTCCTCTCGCGGTCGTCTCGCGGTCCTCTCGCAGCCGTCTCGCGGTCCTCTCGCGGTCCTCTCGCGGTCCTCTTGCGGTCCTCTCGCGGTCCTCTCGTGGTCCTCTCGCGGTCCTCTCGCGGTCCCCTCCGGTCCTCCTGTGGTCCTCTTTGCTGCCCTCTCGCGGTCCTCTCGCGGTCCTCTCGTGGTCCTCTCGCGGTCCTCTCGCGGTCCTCTCGTGGTCCTCTCGTGGTCCTCTCGCGGTCCTCTCGTGGTCCTCTCTGCGGTCCTCTCGTGGTCCTCTCTGCGGTCCTCTCGTGGTCCTCTCGTGGTCCTCTTGCGGTCCTCTCGCGGTCCTCTCGCGGTCCTCTCGCGGTCCGCTCGTGGTCCTCTCGTGGTCCTTTCGCGGTCCTCCTGTGGTCCTCTCTGCGGTCCTCTCGCGGTCCTCTCGCGGTCCGCCCTCCGTGCAGACGGCTGATTTGTCGGTCCCGTGCCGGACTGCCGGGCCCGTCCCGGACCCGTCCCGCCGGCTCACCCGCCCGCTCTATTTCCGTGCGGCCAAACAGGGCGGCGAGTGTTTGCCGACGACGTATGCAAACGCAGCGGCTCGTTAGCTCCGACAGCGGCCACTCTGTGAGGGTGACTCTGTGAGGGTGCCGCCGTGTGCCGCCCGCAGCGCAGAGCTCAGAGGGATGTCGGGAGAGGCAGGGCTTTGTTCTGGAGCAGCGCAAACCGCGCTCTCGTGCTGCAGGGTACCTGTTTGCGAGCACTCAGCAACACTTTTATACCTTTTGCTAAATGCTCTTCCCTGAGAAACCAGCACGGTTTCCATTTCGAGGCCTGTCAGTGGATGGTCTTGCCTGAGAAGTATGCATGGTCTCCGCGTTGGTCGTTGAGAGTAAATATGTCTCCAGCTGACCATTTTATGTCTCTGAGACAATCAGGCAGTCAGTGAATAAGAAAAGTCTGTCCCGACCGAGGATCGAACCCGCGGAATGTTTTTTTTTCTTCAGTCAGCTGTTGAGAACAGTGAATGGTTTCCTGAAAACAGTAAATGGTCTCCTGAAATTGAATTAATTCCATGAAGATGGCGCCATCATGGCACTGGCAGGTGGCGCTGTAATCGTAACGACGGAACCGAGTTTTATTCAAATAAATACCTAATACGATTGTTTTCTCTCAATTGTTTTGATTTGTAAATATGACTTGCATGCCATAATTTGTTAACCAAACAATATTTATACACGGCAAGCCGGTAAGTATCAACCTCACCCAGCATTTGCCTTGTTGGTACCGTCTTCTTGCCTACCCAGGAGCGGGCCGCGGTGGATCATTGGTAGAACGCCCGTTAGTCATGTGAAGGGTGGACGGTACGACCTCGGCCGGAGCCGTGATTTTGATTCACGTAACTGCGTGTGTGTATACGCACAGCGGAGATAATTTGGCTTGACTCTGAGAACCTGAAACCAAAATATCCGTGTCAAATCCTCTCCAAACATGTGGCTCTCGGTAGAGACAAGACCGACGCCTGCATGGTCTCTGAGAACTCTCTAGAGTTTTTCGCCTCTCTCGGTGAGGGCTGAGCGGGAGGAGTGTCGCGGCTTGGGGTGAAACGGCGCGAGGTTTTTCTCTCAGGTGCAGATGTATCTATCGGGATGAGATAACGGGTCATCACCTTCCGGGGCGGTGTGTCCGACGTCATTTGTGTCAGAACCGTTGGGATGCACGGGCGTGCTTGTAGTTAAGACAGGGCGTGGATTTCGATGACTCGGCCAACGTGCATGGTTCACGAGGTGTGAAGCTGCAGGTTGTTGTTGCTCAAGACACAGGATGCTGCTGATGAGTGACACCTGGACGAATGACAGACACAGGATGCTGCTGATGAGTGACACCTGGACGAATGACAGACACAGGATGCTGCTGATGAGTGACACCTGGAGACGAATGACAGACACAGGATGCTGCTGATGAGTGACACCTGGACGAATGACAGACCCAGGATGCTGCTGATGAGTGACACCTGGACGAATGACAGACACAGGATGCTGCTGATGAGTGACACCTGGACGAATGACAGACATAGGATTCTGCTGATGAGTGACACCTGGACGAATGACAGACACAGGATGCTGCTGATGAGTGACACCTGGACGAATGACAGACACAGGATGCTGCTGATGAGTGACACCTGGACGAATGACAGACACAGGATGCTGCTGATGAGTGACACCTGGACGAATGACAGACACAGGATGCTGCTGATGAGTGACACCTGGACGAATGACAGACCCAGGATGCTGCTGATGAGTGACACCTGGACGAATGACAGACCCAGGATGCTGCTGATGAGTGACACCTGGAGACGAATGACAGACACAGGATGCTGCTGATGAGTGACACCTGGACGAATGACAGACCCAGGATGCTGCTGATGAGTGACACCTGGAGACGAATGACAGACACAGTTATCGCTGTTCTGTCGAGCCTGTGTACGACATATCTGGTTTGCATCCGCTATACGCTGTCAAGCTGGAGTTGAAATGATGGATGTTGTCTACAGTCAAACTATGCAGGGCAGGGGCCTAACATCTCAGTACGACATGGGTAGATTGCCTTCATAAACATCGACTTGATATTGCAGTAAGCACAATTGTTTGAGCTATTTATTGACGTATTCCATAAAACAATGCTTCAGCACTGCCATTAACTGAAATGGAACGCTGCACATAATAGTGGAGGTGCTCCCGCTTCAATCAATTTGTGGCAATTATTCTTCTAATTCGTGTTCGTGTCTGCTACGGAGGTCGCTCGGTGTTTTCACGTCCTCTCCCGACTAAATTCTTAATGTATCGGGAACATCATCAGGAACAATATCCACAACACATTCTGGCCAAGGCCAGCCAATTTGTGATCCGTGCAGTGCGTGGACTGCCGCTTCGTCGTATCCGGTGAACGGTATTATTGGTCGACCGGCGGACAGCAGCATAACCCGTTTGCTGCTTTGACAGCACACCGATTGGCCATTCTGCATTGGACACTGCATGTGCCATGAATCTTCTTCAGTCTCCTTGTTCCAGAGGCTGCCGCATTTGATTAGCTATATTCTCATCTGACCAGTCATTGTCCCGCCCGCCTGCTCATGTTTACATTGTTCGTCTATTACCACAGGGAGGTTTTCATTCATAACAATATCAGACAGTTACGTTTCATCAGTTTGCTATACACTGGCGCCGTTTCTGCGGAGGCAGTTTTCGGCTCTCGGACAGATGTGCCGCACCGCGCGCCTGACATCATCCGGCTCCAGCCCTCAAGCAAAGCCCTCCACGGTGATCTGTAATTGGCTGAGTGTTGTAGTAGGGTTGCACCGAAATAGGACAGCCCGTGTAGCTCGGTCGGGAGGGCGCTGGACTACAGATCTGACCCTGGCAAGGTGGGTTCGACCCGCTTCGGCGCTCGTTATTTGCTCCTGGCGGAGATGGTCTGCGGCCGGTGGCAGCGGCCGTGTTCAAGTTCAGATGAAACCAGCGATCCGGGCGGACCGTCCTCATTCGTGAGGGGACGTTACACTTTCGTCTCTAAATTCTGCCGGTGAATGGAATTGCGCGATCGGATGGTGAGGTCAGGACCTGCGCAGCAAGCTTAGCTTAGCGTGGGTCCTGATCTCGGAAATCCATCCATACAAAACAATCGGATTAAATTTATTATAAAAAACGATTCGGCGAACGCCACCCACCAGAACCAGCTACAGCAGGGGTAGGATCATCTGGACTGAGATATGGCTCCACCATTTCTCTTCTCTTCTTGCCTCCTTGACCTTTCCAAATGCTTTGATGTGATACACCACTCAAAGCTCCTCTCCAAACTTCAAGCCTATTCTATCGATCCCATCTGGATTTCCTCTTACCTCCAAGGCCACACTCAATCCGTTTGTACAGTTGACGGGCGTGGCAATCGCCACCTTTCCAAACCCTTGTCTAATCCTATTGGTGTATTCCAAGGATCCTCTCTCGGCCTTCTCCTCTTCCAGATTGTTGCCAACGACCTGTCCCTGTTTGCCCCTGACGCGCACGTGGTTCAGCACGCTGATGATACCCAGGTTCTCGTTTCCGGCAAAACAAATTCATTCCCCCAGCTCATTGCTACCATGGAACAGACTTTGAATTCTTTGGATATCTGGTTCCACTCCCACGGTTTGAAGGTTAACACCGGCAACACCGAGCTAATCGTCTTCGGCTCTCGCCAAAATTGTCGGGGACTAGCCCCGATTTCCATTCGGTTTCGCGAAGACACGATCCGTGAGAGTCCCACGGTGAGGAACCTGGGCGTGCAGTTCGACAGGCACCTCACCTGGGACTGCCACGTGTCTGCCCTAGTAAAAAAATGTAACGGTATCCTTATCGGACTGTCCCACGTGCATCATCAGATTCCCCGCGAACTCTTACCCATCCTTGTCAACGCCCTGGTCATCTCTCACGCTTGTTACTACCTGGCCGTTTTTGGGACGGTTCGGAGAGGAACATGCAACGCCTAGAGAAGGTCCTGAACTTCGGACTGCGTGTGATCTCCTGCCGTCGCAAATTCGACCACATATCGGACGTGCGGGGTGCACTGGGTTGGCCCACCGACCAGCAACTGTATGAACAGCATTCACTGAATCTACTTCACAAAATTCGCATTACCGAGGAACCCCTGGTCCTCTTCTCTCAGCTCAAGGTTAACTCTACTCTCCGTTCTCGGTCTACACGTCAGGACGCTGATCTGGCGGTCCCGCGCGCGAGGACAGAGGCCCGGAAGCGGCGCCTCCTTTTTAGCGTTGTACAGCAGTACAACAGGCTGCCGCCAGAGGTCCGTCTTCTGTTTCGAATGTGTACATCTCAGTGACCCCGTTTACATGAGTGAGCGAAACTGACGATAAGCAAAACATACGTAATTTTTACTCATGTAAACGGGTCCTAGAGGGGAGAAACTGACGATCTGGCTTATCGTAAATTTACACTAGCGCTATCGGAAATTTACGTTAGACGACTGACAACGAAACGTATGAACTATTATTTAATTTTGTTTATAGATATTTTACAGAAATTTAGTTAAAATCGGAAAGCTTGTTAAAAATAATATGCGGAATATTTCTATTTATGTTCTCGAAACGTTTTGTAACTAATAATTGTACACTATATGTCTAAGGATGCGGGCGGCGGCGAACGATGGAGAGGAGCATCCGCCGGCTGGCGCCAACAAACAATTACGGAACGGGCGCCAGCGGGAGTCCCGCCGGTCGGCGTGGGGAAAGCCGGGCCCTCGTTCCGTAATTAGCGCGTGGCTAAACTGACGAAAAGGGAGGGGAGACTCGGCTTGTTTTGACGGGCGCTGGAGTCGGGTCATTTACCGTAAATTTACGCAGACACCGGCGGTTGACTCATGTAAACGGGTCGAATTACCGTCATTTTTGCGTCAATTTGCTTACCGTAAATTTACGGTAACAGCCGATCGACTCATGTAAACGGGGTAAGTGAGTGACATACTTATGCATGCTTGTGTGTGCGATATGCTTGTTGTGTATGCTGTGTGTTATGTGTGCGTACGTGTGCATGTGTGTTTGTGAGTGTTGGGATTTGTCTCTGATTTATTTGCTCTGATCTTATTGTGTGCAATGGGCTGAGTGTCGTTTTTAACACATCTTCACTTACTAATCACTTTCGACACTCGGAATAGCCAGTGTAACATTGGAGTGTTTTAATTGTCAAATACAAATTTGTCGATTTTTTTCAGCGAGCTCAGCTGATGCTACAGTTCGACCTTGAGGCTTGGGTGAGAAGACTGTGCCCGTTGACCATGGCACCTTTCTATCGGTCTCTTGAAAGCCATGCTTGATGGTATGCATTTCGTTTTCCGGAAATGACTGCCAAACTTTTGGGGCATTGCAGTTACATTTTTCAGCGCACCATGTTAGGGGACTATCCAAACCCCCTCTTGGTGTGAAAACAAGCAAATGTTGCAGCATTTGCTTGGTTTTGTCATTGCGGGCCTATACTATTCCTCAGACTAATTTATACGGGATAATTTTTGCACAGATAAAAACCTTCCTGTTTTTGCAACAATAGGAACTTCAAATTCACGAGCTTCGTTATAGTTTTGGTCTTCTTACAGCTGATTACTGAGCGGGCGCGAAGTGCCCGTGAGGTTTCTCGTCAACTTACTAGACACATTTACATTTGACCCGGCCCGACCCGGCCCGACCCGACCCGACCCGACCCGACCCGGCCCGACCCGGCCATAAAGACGCTTTTCTGAAGCTAATAACTTTGCAACCACTGCTCTGATTGAGATCGGGTTTTTACCATTGGATAGGACCATCAAATCAATTTTGATTTTGGTATAGTGTGTTCTGATAGAGGTGGTATCACAGCGCGTGGCACCCGCAGACATCGAAATGAACAAAAATAATTCTTGATCAAAAATGGCTTGATTTATCTAAGCATTCGTTTTTTATACGCTGAAGCATGCAGCGCTCAGGACGTACTCATTTTTGGCGGATTCGAGAAAGGAGATCATGTACAATTTAATAAAACTGAATTGTTATGTTGACATGCATGGAGGCCTGACAATTTTTATGGGGGACTAAAAGGACTAAAGGGACTATGTGTTACTACCACGTGTGCTCCCGTATCGTTTCATATTTCAAACCTGGTTTAGCTTTACCAGTGCGCACCCGCTCGGTCATCGCCAAAAAAGCGTTTTACTGGTTAAAAAATAACATGAATTATGAAAGGTTAGGTTATGTTAGGTTCTAGTAGCCTCGATGTGAGATGGACTCTCTACCAACTTTTCCCTGCTACTTGAGAAGAGTTGGTTTTCAGAATTCCAACCGCGTAATAAAACAGGGAATTGTTGATGCGAAGCAAGCGCATATATCATTCAGAGGCCGTCTGTTGTTGCCTCTTCCAATCTAGTCCTCTTCTCATCCAACTCCCGTTGTGCGTCTTACATTCCTAGACCCAATAATGGCAACGTTGAGTCGACGGAAAATACGCAATGTGCTATCAGACGGAAATTATGTTAGCAGGGACCGTATAGACCAAAAATATACTGTCTACTATCTACGTACCATTCCAACTTTCTACACATCTGTCGACCTATCATACTACAGAAGACTCTTCCAATTAGACGACGTTAGATGCGAGGGCAGTGTCTGACCTCGCGCGTCACATTCTGACAGGGTCTTCCGGTCGGGCGGTGAGCAACAGTAGACACGGAGACGAATGGCCATGCCGGTAACGAGATGACGCTCGATAGCGCTCGCTGGGTGATGTGAGTGTGATGTGAGTGTGATGTGAGTGTGATGTGAGTGTGATGTGAGTGTGATGTGAGTGTGATGTGAGTGTGATGTGAGTGTGATGTGAGTGTGATGTGAGTGTTGTGCTGGCTGGCACCATCAAACCAAACTGCCGCCAGGTGCAGCCTGCAACTGGGTCCTCGGTGCAGAGCGCAGGGCCGTTTAGTAAGACGGGGCTCGAAGCAGTGAGTTTTTTTTCTGACGATATGCTGACGTCAGGGTGGTCGACCTTTTTGAAGGTCAGAGAAGTCAAGTTAGCGTGTAAAAAGGCGGGATGCAAGTTAAGGAAGAACAACCAGTTAGCTTAACAGGCTATTTAATCATCTTCAAAGAAACAATGCTAACGCAGAACATTTGAGGAATGATGGGCATTTAAGCCACACTGCTGATGTTATCGCTAGTTGTAAATAGCAAATAACAATGCATAATTCCATCTTTAGAATTCCATTTTACAATAGGAATTCCATTGCACACACACACACACTACAGAAGCAACACACTTATATTTACTAGCCGCAATTATGCGAATTTCCCGCCGTACCCCGCCCATACTATCACAGCACAGCCCCCATTGTTGTGTTTGCAGCAGACAGTTAATTAGTTCAGCCTCCGGCGACACCACTTCAAGTCATTCTGCTGGCCTGGGAGCAGCTGCTGCCGGCCCGGGGGGCGGTACAGGCACAATGGACGGGCGGCCGGACCCGGCAGGAGCGCCGCGCCGCCGAGCACCCGTCCAAACAGCGTGGTACCGGCTAACATGAACTAAACAGCGCGCGGTCCAAACAGCGCGCGGTCCAGGTCAACATGAGAGGCGCGGGAGGTGGACCCATGGGCTACAGTGAACCAGTGGCCAGAGAAGGGTGTGGTGGCTCTCTTGGGACGGAGCCATGCCTGACTGGTGCTCACAGAGCCCCCTGTGTGATGTCCTAACGTTGCGATGGACCCTCCAACCTACACTGGTAAACCACTAGCTGGGGGCGAGGTGCAAACGCCCGCAATACCATTTGCAATGCCACTAGACTTTATAGGCTTTTGTGCCAGGACTCGTGATAATGTCATGCTACATATTCTACCAAAACGAGGCATTGACATAGCCTCGACAATACATAACATGGACAACGCGTGTAAAGAACGAGGTAAATCATAACGACGCTAAGTAATGACCCCGCCGACACGTTCGCGTGCAAAATGGAAACGGCCGCCGCCTAGTCATACAGTTTTGTGACGTCACGACTTTCCTTGTCCGTTTAGCGCTGCGGAAAAATGGAAAGCGATTTGATTACCGATCTCAAACATTCTGCGAAGACGGCGTTTACGAAGACGGCGTCTGACGATAAGAGCCCCGATACATGACTGTGAGTTACGTGAGATGTCCGAACCCGTCCCTCACAATAAGGCAGCACACCGTCCGCAGACGTGCCGATCAGTGCACGATAATCAGCCGGCCACCCAGCGCGCCCGATCGCGATACCTCGGGGCCGCCGCGCTGCAAACAGATACATTCGGCTGCTGCCGCCCAGCCGGCACGAGCTGCTGCAGCGCGCTGGCCGATAAAAAGCTCTGTACACCGCCCGCCGCGCGGCGATCCGGCCCGGCTGTCGTCTCGCTGATCCTGTTTGTGACGCGCGCGCTGACAGGATCAGATCAGCGCCGCTGACCTTGTGCCGAACGTCAGCGGCGGACGACAGAGGCGGGTCAGCCGAGCTGTCCGCCGACAGCGGGATCAGCGGCGCTCGACTGTCAACGCGGCCGCCGCCGGAGCCGGTCCCCGTCAGAAGATATCAGTGTCGGCCTGGCCTGCCCGCTGGGAGCCCCGCCGTGTCAGCGCCCCGCTTCTGAAGACCGCCTGCTGCAACCGTCAGACACAGCCCGCCGCCTCATTCCTCGCTAAACAGTAAACAGTTTACGGGCAGGTCGCAGGGAGGACGTCTGTTTGGCAACAGTGGCGCGCTCTGTCGACACCGGTAGACCGGTACCACGACGACAGACTGGTAGTCGCCCCTCGAGGGGTGTCTACGAGGCCTTCGCCTAATCAGGCCACATACATCGAGATCTCAGAAAAAAACTCATTAGAGCAGAGTCACCACTGTCCTGCGAAGGACATCCGCCCAGCTCTCACAGCCGACAGAGAGAGGCTCTCAGATCTCACAGCCGCCGTCCGCCCTCCCTCTTTCCCGCCCGACCCGTTGTCCCGCTGTCGCGCAGGCCGACCGAGGCGGTATTATACATGCGGCACGCCGCCCGTTGTGGGTACGTCCGTTCCGGTCTGGTGCGCTTCCTTTCAGCCGTCGGCGTACTCCTGAGAGTTGCCGCCCCTCGAGCAAGACGTGATTCGAGTTGTCGACCATTTCTCACCCGGCAGGTCCGCGTCAGCTTCCACGAGAGAAAGCCGCGGTTCGGGGGCCGGCTGCCCGCCCTTCCCCGAATACAGAACTTCCAGCGTTGGACACACGATATTGACTCGGCCGGTTTCTCTTTGCTCTGTGTTTTCTGAGAGCGAGCCGGAGGGCAGCGGTGGGGGTGAGGAGGAGGTCGGACTCGTTTGCAGCAGCTGTTGCAGCTCTGGTGAGCGGGAGGTCGGGAGTAGAGCCGACCCGAACTTGTTTACTCCCCGGGCCGCTGTGGTCGCCGGCCAATTGATTGGCTACTCTTGTTGTTCAAACTGCAGGGGAAAATCTCCGTCGGTCAGCCGGGCCCGCAGTCGCGGCGGTCCGCTGGGGACAGTTGCGGTCAGGCGCCGGCGCTGCCCCAGTGCTCCCGCTGCGTTCACCGGGAGTCAGTGGCAGCGTCTCAAGGTGGCTCCAATTGGAACAAATGGGCGCTGGATGACGCTCGCCGTGTGCGCAGACGGCGGGGTTAACCTTGCCCGCCGGCGGAAGTCGGCAGCGCCACACGTTGGGCTATATATCGGCTGTGGCGCCACCGGCACCGACAGCCAAAAACGGCCAAATTGGAACAGATCGCCGACACGCGGGCTATTATTTCTGGCCACTGCACCGCCGCCGGACGGTCTGAAGATCAGGAGCAGTGCTGTTGGATAGTCTGGATACCGTGTTATTTCTATTAAAAATAAAACATTACAAATATATAACTGTATAATAGGCATTGTATATTATTTCAAAGCAGAGAAGCGTGCCTAAACACACGCGAAAACAGCTGTCAACCTGTGAGCACTACCTCACAAAGGAAAATGTCACCATTTATTTACCATTTACTGTTTCTCCTACTCTGGATGACTCCTGCTCCTACTTTTTCGAATAGGTACACCACGATGTGTTGTTACAGGAGCATTACGTTTGCCTTCACATCAGGCGTTGTGTTTTTATACGCGCGTCTGTCCGGAACTTGGATATACAGTTCTCAGTGGTATTTGTTCCTCCCGCAGAGGTCGCTGCAGATGGCCGGCCGGGGGACAGTGTTTATGCTATCTGGAGCCGTATTTCATGTGTGCCCAGTTCTTTCCCCGCGCCTGTGGCGTCTCGGCGACTGCGGTCAACCGTCTGAATGCGTTTTTCATCAGCTCGTAGGATCCGCTGACCATTTCTCAGCGAAAATACACTAGCTAACATAAACGCTGCAAACGCTTCTGCGCACTTGGTGCCTTCTCTCCGTTATGTCTTTTTTGTGCTGTTTGCCTTCTTGTTCATAAGGTTATTGTGTAATTGCTGCGTTAGAGTGATGACAATTGACAGCATTCCTTCGTAAAATGTAGCATCATTCATTTGGACTATTTATGACTCTTATTTTGGACTCTTATGTTTTGACCTTGATTGATGATCTCGTCAATGCTTAATCAAGATCTGAACGATTTGTGTAAACTTCATTAATTTTGTTCAAAAGATCAAAGCATCAAAAGGTTGTTTGAACGAGAGACTTTCGTCCCTAATTTACTATTGGCCTTGGACACAGAGCTGTCGCCAGAATCGTAAAGCAAGGAAGGTCATTATTTGTGATAGGTCATTATTTGTGATAGGTCATTATTTGTGATAGGTGACCGCATTGTCGCAGGTCCAATAGGGGCTAAGTGGCACGCAGACATCTATGAAGTGCCTACATTATGTCTCAGGTATGCACTGCGTTTCTATAGAAATGTCCATTGAACACACTGATACTAACCAGCGTCGTGTCAATCCCGTCCTCTTCAGCAGAGGCCAGAGAGTAGCGTGCTGTGCTGCCTTCTGCTGGCGTCGTGTCGATCCCGTCCTCTTCAGCAGAGGCCAGAGAGTAGCGTGCTGTGCTGCCTTCTGCTGGCGCCGTGTCAATCCCGTCCTCTTCAGCAGAGGCCAGAGAGTAACGTGCTGCGCTGCCTTCTGCTGGCGCCGTGTCAATCCCGTCCTCTTCAGCAGAGGCCAGAGGGTAACGTGCTGCGCTGCCTTCTGCTGGCGTCGTGTCAATCCCGTCCTCTTCAGCAGAGGCCAGAGGGCAGCAGCGTGCTGCGCTGCCTTCTGCTGGCGCCGTGTCAATCCCGTCCTCTTCAGCAGAGGCCAGAGAGTAACGTGCTGCGCTGCCTTCTGCTGGCGCCGTGTCAATCCCGTCCTCTTCAGCAGAGGCCAGAGGGTAGCATGCTGCGCTGCCTTCCGCTGGCGCCGTGTCAATCCCGTCCTCTTCAGCAGAGGCCAGAGGGTAGCATGCTGCGCTGCCTTCTGCTGGCGCCGTGTCAACCCCGTCCTCTTCAGCAGAGGCCAGAGAGTAACGTGCTGCGCTGCCTTCTGCTGGCGCCGTGTCAATCCCGTCCTCTTCAGCAGAGGCCAGAGAGTAACGTGCTGCGCTGCCTTCTGCTGGCGCCGTGTCAATCCCGTCCTCTTCAGCAGAGGCCAGAGAGTAACGTGCTGCGCTGCCTTCTGCTGGCGCCGTGTCAATCCCGTCCTCTTCAGCAGAGGCCAGAGGGTAGCATGCTGTGCTGCCTTCTGCTGGCGCCGTGTGTCAATCCCGTCCTCTTCAGCAGAGGCCAGAGGGTAGCATGCTGTGCTGCCTTCTGCTGGCGCCGTGTCAATCCCGTCCTCTTCAGCAGAGGCCAGAGGGTAGCGTGCTCCGCTGCCTTCTGCTGGCGCCGTGTCAATCCCGTCCTCTTCAGCAGAGGCCAGAGGGTAACGTGCTGCGCTGCCTTCTGCTGGCGCCGTGTCAATCCCGTCCTCTTCAGCAGAGGCCAGAGAGTAACGTGCTGCGCTGCCTTCTGCTGGCGCCGTGTCAATCCCGTCCTCTTCAGCAGAGGCCAGAGAGTAACGTGCTGCGCTGCCTTCTGTTGGCGTCGTGTCAATCCCGTCCTCTTCAGCAGAGGCCAGAGGGTAGCGTGCTCCGCTGCCTTCTGCTGGCGCCGTGTCAATTCCGTCCTCTTCAGCAGAGGCCAGAGGGTAACGTGCTGCGCTGCCTTCTGTTGGCGTCGTGTCAATCCCGTCCTCTTCAGCAGAGGCCAGAGGGTAGCGTGCTCCGCTGCCTTCTGCTGTCGCCGTGTCAATCCCGTCCTCTTCAGCAGAGGCCAGAGGGTAGCGTGCTCCGCTGCCTTCTGCTACCGGCACATTACCAACTATGTTCCAATTCTAGGCAGTTCGGCATTTGCATGTTGTGCGTAGTTTTGGCTATGTGTAGTTAGCTTTGGTTGTATTATCCATATGCGCCGAAAAAAACTGTTTTTAGACTGGCTAACTCCCAAAGTTTTTTTTTTGTGCACAAGGAAGCGATCAGCGACAGAGCGTGGTTCCGCATTGCATTGATATGGAACAGTAATGGAAACACGAGGAGTGGCGAGGAAACGATATTTGATGACATCACCCACTGATGTATCTCCTGGGTTAATGACGATGCATCCTGAATTCCTACATATCCGGTATCGAATAGCATCCGTATTAGTCCACGAGGGAATGTGTGAACTACAACTTACACCACAAATACAATGACAAAATAATGCTGAAGAAAAATATACCATTCGGTTTTCAGGTGCATGTTGCACATGCATCAAAATATGCTCAATTCTTGCGCTTCTGAAATATTATATCACACATAAATTTATCCGCAACCTTTTCTGTAAAAGTTAGTTTCTACCTGTGCCCACCATTTCTGCTTGGAACCGTCTCCGTGTGACTGACTGATCGTGACTAGGAACTACTAGGAAGTGACGGCCCGTGTCCGATCTGATCGTACCATCCCACCGGCTATGGGCCACTCAGTGCCGTAACGACCCCTGCCAGTCGGCCGGCGGGGGCCGCGCCGGCCGAAACCGATCATGAAAACTGCGCCGGTTGCCGCCAACGTCGCCGTTCGCAGCGCCAGGTCCCGATTGGACGGCTTTACGACGAGGTTTACAGCTATCTGGCGCAGTAACTCTGCCGACTGGCATTGAGCAGCAGCGGCGGTGGCGGTGGTGGCGGTGGACCGGCCGCCGTCCCCGGACCAGCCGACCACCCGCCACACAGCCGACCACCCGCCACACAGCCGACACGCAATGACCATTCGTTGGCGGGCCGAGCGAAACCCGGATAAAAATGTGCTTGCAACGGCTAATGCTGGCTTATTTATGTGATGTGTTGGGTCATGATTCGCGATCTGTGTGGATATTATTGGGGTGTTGGACCATTTGCCATGAAGCAAATGTCACAAGTTGAATGAAGTTGCTATTGCTGGGCTTAACTCGGGCCGTGCCGGTGCTCGGCGTCATATTCGCCGTGACCGTAGGGGGGGGGGGGGGCGTTTCGACGCCCACTCGAACTCGGATCCTATGCGACGTTGACAAAACCGAAAACACTGCTCGAAAGCTCGTCAAAATGCATTTTGAAACGATTTCGGACATTTTTTATCAGGTCCATATTAAGGTCACCAGAGGTCATCAAACGTCAGATTTTGCAGTTTCAGGACTTTGCTCCAGAAATTCCCACCTATCTCGGGAATTATGTTAGCTAGGAACAAACGGAAAAAAAAGAATCGAAAGCTCTTGAACAATGCAATCGCCTAATAATCCTCAACGTTTAGCCCAGGTCAATAGTTCAAGCTCTAGAGGTCATCAAAGGTCAAAAAGGCTATTTGTGCAAAACTGTTTTTCACAAATAACTTTTTACCTAATGAAGATAAAGCAATAGTTTTGACGCCATCGTGTTTGCCTCGTCCAGTCGCTTCGAAAATCATATTCATGATGACCAGGTTAGGTCAACTTATAAACTTTACCTCAGGTCAAGGTCAGGTGGTGACCCAATTAGGTCATGTTGCACATTGAGAGACGTGCCTCGACGAGACAAACACATTGGTGCAGGTTTCATTTATCTATCTTGATTTTGTCTAGAGTTATTGACAAAAAAATGTTGGTGACCTTGGATGACTTCGGCTGACCCTGTAGGGGTCACTGAACACAAATTGCACGTGGGACTTCAAGAATTACATATGATAACATGATCCAAAAGGAATTGGGCTGATATAATGCGTATCCTCAGAATAGGAAACATTTGAATATTTCCCCATTGACTTACAATGGGGAGGTCACGTAATTGACCCAACCTTAGGTCAACGTATAACAAAATCCGACATTAACGAATGGTAGGTACCATTGTCCTTATTAAATCCTGTAAGTACGAAATCGATCGGTCAAAAACTGTGGCTGTGGTACGTCCGCAAACTGTTTTGGAGGTGGGGTCACGTGACCTGGTCTGGTGACCTGACCTGAGATGACCCGAGGTCAATAATTTTACACTAGTGGATAATTGATGCCCGAACACCTGTACCAAAAACAGCGGCGCTGTGCGCGGTCGCTTTTTTCGCTATCCTTGAAAAACCTTAGGGGGCGTGTAAACGCACTCCCCCCCCCCCCCCCCGGCACGGCGCGGGTTAAACTGATAAGATTTAGCGCAAGTGCTTTGCGCTATGGTTGACTGGAACATTAAAATATGTGTTACATCATATTTGCACAAGGGTGCTTATTATCTGCTCGTCATTTGTATACATATTTGTATAATGTGGATATTTACGATAAATGCATATCGTAGCTGTTCTCCATATTTCGGTCCGAATTACAGGTATACAAACCATCACGTTTTAGTGCATAAGAACAGCAGCGCATTTAGGTTGCCGACTCAGTATTAGCACCTGGTTGCGTAGTGAACTTCACGAATATGCACGCAGACCTTCGCAGTTCTGACGTGGTTATATCTCTTCCATCAATGTGTGTTTGCGATAAATCGCCCTTGGTACATGTATTTACGGAACATTTGCAGCTTTCAGACATCAGCTTTTTTCTTCTGAGTATTAAATCTACTTTTATCGGATTACCTGAGATGACCTACGTTTTCCGTGCAAATAGGAATAATTTCATCATTTAGATCCTAGTACCTTCCACTCTGAGAAGACTTCTCTGGTATTATTTTCTTTTAACCGGGAGATATACACAAGCAATGGGGAGGGGGAGTTCGCACCTGTCCAGGCTGTTGCGGACCCTGGTCTGAGGCTAGAGATGGTTAAGAGCTTACCATAAGCTCTTCTGGTAGCGATCACTTAATCCGTCGCCCAATCCGACACTTTCAGAGATAAAAAATCCTGCCACTATTATCAAAATTGGACTAGCCGTCAAACCTTGAGATATCCAATATAGGGCGAAACCCAGTTCGGCTTTTAGTGGCTAATGCTGCTGGGAGAAGCGACGCAGGCGACCCGGAGTGAAACATCACAGCCAGGGGCTCCGCCACAGGGGGGGGGGACGAGGGGGGGACGTGTCCCCCTCCCAACATTTTTGATTTTAACATTACGCCTATGGGCGTTGCATGGAAAGAATCGACTTCAGATTGCTTCCGCCCCCCCCCCCCCAAAAAAAAAAATCAAAAAAAAAATCGGAAGGTGGCGGCGCCCTTGATCACAGCCGCAAAACGTCGGAGGCTGTTCAGATTCCGGGAAATTATCTGGCCCTCTAGGTAGCATATGAGATGGAATATCCACATGTTTACTCGGGAGAAACACAAGTTGTCGGCCACAGACCACAGTCATTAAATGACAAGTTACTGAGGATATGACTCGACATAGATCGTGGAAAGATGTTCGTATGTTTGTACGAGTGTAATGCGATCGTGCAGCTGCCTGTCTGTTGTTCGTAAATAACTGTGTAGCATCTCATAACGTAACCGGTGACCATGGCATCCATTCACATGGAGTTTACAGAGCATACTGCTCACATCCGGACAGCAGTTGCTAACAGATCTAACCAGACATATTGACCCTATTTCCATGGGCAGTTTAAACTGGATTAACACGGATAGCTTAAAACGGATGAGTTGGTTTCCGGCCATGTAGGTGGGCATATCTCGCCAGCAATCGAGTACGAGAGGAGGCGTAACATCTCGGCAGGCTGGCGAGATATGCCCACTTACTTTGCCGGAAACCAACCCATCCGTTTGTAGCTATCCGTTTTAAACCAGTTTAAACTACCTATGGAAATAGGGTCAATGTCTGTCTTCAAAGTTTTACAGCCATCACGTGTCATGCCGGTCCAATAACTCAAAAACTTTACCACGTGATGTCAGCAGAATGGAACGTGTCGAATGGACTCGTTTATCAAGATCTGCGAGCCATTTAGCCGCCACTAGGAGCGACACGGGACTCATGACTTTTGACCTTCGCCATGACGAATGCCCCGCGGAGGCTCTGGTCCCGTATTTCATACTTGGCATGTCCCGACGCAGCAGCAGGCAGGATAAGCTCACAGGCTGGCAAGCTTTGCAAAACGTGATCCTGGTCTGCTCGTGCGATGGGTCGACCAGCTAAATCTGTAAATTGCATATAACAGGGATCAAGTGACATTAAAAATCGCGGTGCTGAATGAAGCAGCAGACATGCTAGCTACTTTTTTTGCTGTTGATTGACATGTTGATTGCTTTTAAAATACTAGTTAAAACCACACCACACCTTACGAGACAGGGAACGCTACTAATATGGATCTGTCACTAACGGGTCGGATCAAGTAGCAACCGAACGACCAGAACCAAATACATTGTTTGGATTCAAACATTTGTTTTTGTAATTACATCTAACCACATATCTTAAGAACATGTCTTTTAAAATTAACCAGTGCACGACCCCCCCCCCCCCCTCCCACTTCCACCCAGCGATTTTACTGTTACAATCAACTCAACAAACGTGGCATTATTGTTTCGAACGCTTATCCCCAATTATTTGTTTATTAATTTCAGCTTGTTATTTGTAACAAGCTGAAATTAATGCTTGCTGCTTCAAATACAATTTCCGAATTCTGTACCAAACATTAACAGAAGCCACACGCGTGCAGGAGTATTCACCTAACATAGGACAAATACTTACACAAATATTTATACACGTGCTGAATTGCCCATTGACACTTGATGGGCTCATTCGTGGTAATTATACCACAATGCGAAACAGGCGAATGAATGCCATACGGCAGTACGCCTGTTTCGAATCACGGGTATCACTTCCGATGGTCTGACTGGGAATGTCACACCATCTGTCTGTCTGTTGCTGTGAGAGACTGTAAAACGTCACACCGCCTGCCGGCCTGGCTGGTGGCTGGCAGAGACAGTAACGAACTGAACCTGCAGCCAGACCGGATCCTGCCCCTGTCCGGGGGCTGCAGCTGCGGCTGTGGCTGCGGGTGCAGGCGCGGCACACCACTCTGACACGGCCCAGATATCCTGCCTGGGGCCACCGGGCGTGCAGTAGTCGCCTCCACTGCTCACCCGGCCACCCACCCACACACCATCGGGCAGCAGCCTGCCACCCACCCTCACACCATCGGGCAGCACCCGGCCACCCACCCTCACACCATCGGGCAGCAGCCTGCCACACCACCCACGACCACGGCACCACCCGGCTGATATAGGGCCGCCCCGCCACCCCCGCCGCCCCCGCCGGCCCCGGCCAGAACAGCGGGCACCATGTACCATTACCGGGGCCACACGGGCCGTAAAGTGCCCGCGGAGCCGTCACTCGCGGTCGAAATAGCCGCTAATCGGTCCTGAATCTTGTCCAGACACACCATACCGCCGGCGGCGTGCAGATCTTCCGCTGCGGTATGGCGGTGTGCTGTGCACCTGGTGGCGCGAGAGAGCCGACGTTTCCAGCTGCGGAAAGCAGCGGTTTCCAGCAGCGAATCGTGCCGGGTGTCGGACGGCAGGAAATGAAGGTGGAAGGAAAAGAGATGAACGGCTGCGGTGTCTGACCGGTCGAGGTCGCATGGTGGCGTTCTCGTGCAGCTTGCGCCGGTATAGACCGAGTGTTCCTTCTCACATTATGTCAGTGAGTCATTTTGTGTTCAGAGTTTGGCCGATCGCACAAATCTGAGTCCAACACAACCCCGGGTAGATACAAGTAAGTTACATTATTTGTAACAAGCTGAAAATAATGCTTGCTGCTTCAAATACAATTTCCGAATTCTGTACCAAACATTAACAGAAGCCACACGCGTGCAGGAGTATTCACCTAACATAGGAAAAATACTTACACAAATATTTATACACGTGCTGAATTGCCCATTGACACTTGATGGGCTCATTCGTGGTAATTATACCACAATGAACTGCTAAGGCGGAACGTCAATAGTTGCAGGCACATACGCCACCACACTATCACCAACCACCGCCACCATTACGTCATCCTCCACCGCCACCATTACGTCACATCGCAGGCAGTACTGGGGCGGCACCGACTGGAACCAGACCGCTTCTATAGGCCCGCCAAGTGTCCCGCCGGCATTTATGGGATCATTATAGCTAAATCATCTGTGGTGTTTATACTGGGCTCAATGCCGCTGACGCGAATAACGACCGACCGTAGCGCAGCGTAGCGAAGGTAGAGTATACCAGTTATCAATTGTCGAACCACTTCCTCTATGGCTATGATTACGATATAAATGCACATACGTCTAGACGCAAACAGGTTGATCATTCGGGGTACTAGAATCCCGGACGGTCGGCGTCGGTGATGCCGGTGGGGCGCTGCAACCGTCGCCGACCGCGCCGCGTCGCCGGCTGTGCGCGCTGCGTCTCACACGCGCCATTGGCCCATTAGTCGTCGTCGGACATCACTGACAGACACGGTGACGTCAGTGCCAGACACAGTGACGTCACCGGTGTGCGGTCTGAGAGTGGCGCGGCCGTTGCGGCGCTCATGTGATCTGCGGCGGCTTCTGTGATGTCTGCACGGCGGATGTTGGCCGAACAGCGCGACAGGCAGGCTAGGGGAAGGCGCCGAACAGCGCCCCCATATAGACGAAGAGCAGCGCCGCTGCCGGACGATCTGAGGTGACCTGGCTGCACTCCCGGGCCGACCTGGTTGCCACGCTCTCGCGATGATGGGATTATGGACAGACGTGTCTAATTAGACTGAAGGCATATCTGCAGGTGTTCGATAAGGTGGCAGGTTCCAGGAAGGCTATATTCGGGTGCTGACAGTCCAGCCATGCGGGGAATTCGATTTAACTACAGCCATGCTGAAACTGAATAATTCACAATTCTCTGAAATAATTTACAAAGTAATGATACAGTGCTGGTTATGTCGGTTGAAAGACGGCTTCGTGCAATATGAACGAGTTCAAAATTGTCCGTTTCGAAGACCTGCAGAAACCAAAATAAGGCAATAAACCCACGCAGGTTCGAGACTCACGTCATGTCGGAATTTGGTCTGCACCACACACAGACCATCAGACCCTCCCGTCCCAGCAGACCCTCCTAGAAGACCCTCCCGTTGTAGTGGTGGCGTATCTAATGACAGGACCCGGACACACTCCCCGCACACGGCACAGCGCGCCTGGAGTTACCCACCCACCACCCAGCGACTCGGACCAGGTCCTGGGGGTTACCTCACCGCAGCAGCAGCGGCAGCGGCCTTCAGCCTCCGTCGCCTCTGTTTGCCAACCTGCGGACTGAGGGTATCTCTGGTTAGTCCAGCTGGTGCCGGAGAATCAGAGGCGCCGACTGTATTGACGCCGCACTGCAGACCCGGCAGGATACTCCTGAGGGGGTTGGGGGGGGGGGGGGCTGAGGGTATCTCTGGTTAGTCCAGCTGGTGCCGGAGGATCAGAGGCGCCGACTGTATTGACGCCGCACTGCAGACCCGGAAGGACACTCCTGAGGGGGGGGGGGGGGGGAGAGAGGGGACTGAGGGTATCTCTAGTTAGTCCAGCTGGTGCCGGAGGATCAGAGGCGCCGACTGTATTGACGCCGCACTGCAGACCCGGCAGGACGCTCCTGAGGGGGTTGGGGGGGTTGGGGGGCGCTGGACACTGGGCAAGACACAAGATGGTAATTGTCATATTAGTATCAGCAACTGTCTGTCTTGAAATATAAATTACAGGACTGTTCAAACAGAAAACTATACTTGCCAAAAACAAGTACCATGGGCTAATTGCGAAGAAAACAGGTTTGGATTCGTCAGATTATTTGTATTTCATCATTCATGGTCACAGGCAGGGACTTTGAAACAAAGCACCACGACATCCAGTCGTTGCGCTCGCGAAGTCATTTTACCGCGTTGTCAGCAATTCAGTAACAGCAACCAAGTAATCTACAGCCGAATGATTAAAGCTTAAAATAGGCTAGTCTAGACATTCGCTAGTTTTGCATTGCTATGTAAGGCTATTTGTGAGTCTTATTTCAATTGCAAGTTCTGTTAAAGGGAATAGTCCACCTTGGATCTGGTATAAACCAATCTGGTATAAACCAATCTGGTATAAACCAATCTGGTATAAACCAATCTGGTATAAACCAATCTGGTATAAACCAATCTGGTATAAACCAATCTGGTATAAACCAGCCATCTGGTATGGAATACTCAACCCTGGTCGTTATAAATCAATCTGGTATAAACCAGCCATCTGGTATAAACTATGGCGGGTCGTTCGAAAATCTGCTCTAGAGCCGTTGAGGTAGAGTTTTGGGATAAACGAACCGTGGATCATATGATTTCTATATCTAAGCTACAATTTTGCTATCTCAGTTCAAAACCCCATGTTAAGGTGGACTATTCCCTTTAAACCAGATGGCTGGTTTATACCAGATTGGCTTATACCAGATCCAAGGTGGACTATTCCCTTTAAATCGATATAATGCATTAATATCTGTGAATTATCCTGAAGGCGAGCGGAAATTAAGAATAATTAAGAATATAGAAGTTAAATAAAATAAAATGAAATAACTACGCAAGTAGGTTGTAAGGCCATGTTCGTAAGCATCGCAATCTGAGAAAATGTCGCCACCATCACGGCCAAAACATCGTTTCTCTAGTCTATTCATAAATAACAATGGAAGGCACGAAGGCACGATATATTTCCACTAAAAGCATTTGGCCAAGATGAGCGAATGGTTTATCGGAACACAAAGTATCTTGTCATCTCGTAAAAGTCTCTCGAATACGCTTCTTTGTTCCTTGTTATGTCGCGGCATTCTGCTAAATAGGAACAGCAAATTCCGAGGCAAATGTTTGGAGAAGCTAGCTGAATTCCATCACTTTCAACGCAGACATTCTTGTCATGTATGGAAAATGTATTTCCATGTTGTCCTGAAACCATTTATAGTAAAATAATCATTTTAAAGTAAATGTTTTATCGTGACCTATATGTGTTTCGGAACATAGGCGTAGGAACGGGGAGGGGCATGCCCCCCCCCCCCCCCACTTTTCATGGGGTGGCCAGCAATGTTAACTGCCCCCCCCACTTTTGAACGATTTCTCCTCCTCCGATCACTGATATTTGTTCGATATGAATGCTTTAAATGTGCAAAAATAATGATGAATTTACAGCCCCGCAATACCATAACCCACAAGTTTCAGGTGGCCAAAGCCCCACTTTTTAGGGTGGGGATCCAACAATATTAACTGCTCCCTACTTTTGAGCGATTTATAATTCTTCACTGATATTGTTTCGATATGAATGCCTTTTAAGTTGACAGAATAATAATTAATTCTCAACTTCACAATCATAGGCGTAGGAACGGTGACTGGGGGCCCATAGTCCCCCACTTGTTTTAGGCTGGGGGCCAACAATGATAACTGTCCCCCTCACTTTTGAGCAATCTATCCCTCATTTCATGGGCGGATCCATATTTTTTTTTTATCAAGGGGGGGGGGGGGGGGGGGGGGGGGGGGTAGGGGGGGAGGGGGCAGGGCATAGGGGCGCATTTTTCCGAATAAATAATAATGCCCCCAACCAATTTGGTGGAAGTTCCACAATATCAAAGTTTTCAAAAGTATTAAAATAACGGAATACATTTTTGAGGAACAAGTGTAGAAGACACCCAAGTCTAATTTCAGACAAATTGGTCATATTTAATTCACTTATGACTCCCCACGTATGACTAATTTGAAAATTTCGCGGATGTTTTAGATGCGTCTTATTGCGAACTTTAAATTGCCGCCTTGTGAATCTCGCTGTGATTATTAGTTCGGAAGAAAACGAGTGGGGGCAGAATCTGCCCCCCCCCCCATGTGTTCGGCTGAAGACCCCAGCGGAGCGCGGGTTAACAGTTGTCAGAAACAATTCACAATTCACAATTCTGGATTCACAACCCTGAATTGCCATGACCTATTTTGGATACTCGTCAACCGCTTAGCCGGATATATGTTTGTAAAAATACATTTAGTCCGAATATTTGAACGGATGGATTTCTGGGATCACAACCCTATGCTAAGCAGAGCTTGTTGGGTGGGCCCTGACCCCTACCACTCGATGACGTACTTCCATTTTTCAACGGCAGAATTTAGTGGCGAATGTTTAACGTGCTCGAAGTTGGAACAAGGTCCGCCCAGCTCCTGATTTCATCCTCTGACCTGTTTGCGGCCGCTGCCACCGACCGCAGGTCATCCCGGTCAGGAGCGAATATCAAGGGCAGAAGCGACTCGAACCCACCTTGCCAGGGTGGACGAATTTCCTGCCCGACGGTTTACCAACTGAGCTACGTGGGCGGAGATGAAGTGTGAGATCACCACAAATAACTTATCACCATTTCTAAAGTGGAAATAATTTTACGGCTGGCCAGTGGTGGATCTACGTAAAGGAAAATCAGGCAATTGCCCCCCCCCCCTAAAAAAGGATAGGCAAACGTATGCCCCCCTTCCCACCCCCAACCGTTCTGTGATTTTTGTTCCGGGAAGTCATATACCCCTCCCACCCGGTCAACGACTCTTTCGTGCTGGCGACCCGCCCCCCCCCCTACCGGTCAACAACTTTTCGCTGACGAAACGGAGCGAAATTTCCCCTCCCCAAAACAAAACTTGAAACCTAGATCCGCCACTGAGGCTGCCCCCACACTTTTCAAACCGTTCCTACGCCTATGTTTCGGAACATGTTTTAGCTAGACGGCAGATCAAAACAGCAGAAAACATGTTCAAGTCACCTCACATCGTCTGAAATATGCACAAAAACAACACCACCCACTCTTGTTTATTGCGCAACGCCTGCAGAAACCCTATCGATACCCCACTGGACACGATCCCATGCAATAGACAAACACTGCTGCATCAGCCTTAGCTCTCGTACCGTGTGTATACATGCTATCTCACGGACTGAGGCAGGCTGTGAGGGCCCCGCTAGGTTTACGGCATTCCCACCCCTCTGCCGCGCCCGCCGCCACTGCAGACGGTGGCATCAGTACCGGCTTCCGGACCCCCCTCCTTCTGCCGTAGGGGGGGGGGGGGGTGACGTCACAAAGACGCCCCCTGGATCCCGTGTCCCGCGGCCCCGGTAGCCCGGCGGGCTCTCTCTGATCGCGACTTGTTTACTTACGACCCGCGCGGCGGCCATATTGGCAGAGTGAGTCGCTGTGCTCTGCAAAGAAGTTGCATCAGAAAGTGCGGCACTCGATGGGGGTTTTTGTTTTTCTCGTCCGGGTTTCACTGTTTTGCTATTGGTTTCTTAACAACGCGCCCTGGAGGGGGAGGGCGAAATCCGCCCCCACCCCTCCGGCTTTTCGAGGATAGCGCAAAAATGGCGGCGCTGCGCGCCACCTTTTTTTGCTCAGCAATGAACTTTCCATTTTATGTAAAATTCTTGACCTCGGGTCATTTCAGGTCAGGTCACCAGACCAGGTCACGTGATGACCTCAACTCCAAAACGTTTGCAGTAGTACCACAACCACAGTTTTGAGCCGATCGGTCTCAATCTTGCAGGATTTCATAAGGTCATAGATATCAACAATTTGTTGATCTCGGATTTGTAATATCGGTGACCTAAGGTCAGGTTAATTTCGTGACCGCCAACACTGTTTTGTCAATAACTATCGACACAATGAAGATAGAGAAGAGCAAATGGTGATAATGTGTTTGTCTCGTCGAGACACGTCTCCGAATATGAAACATGACCAACTTGGGTCACCACTTGACCTTGACCTGAGGTCAAACTTCTCAGTTGACCTAACTTGGTCACCATGAATATGATTCGAAGTGCCTTGTCGAGACAAACACGATGGCGTAAGAACTATTGCTTTATCTTTATTAGGTAAAACGTTATTTGCGAAGAACAGTTTTGCCAATTTTTTTATTTTTTATTTGATGACCTCTGGAGCCTAAACAATTGACCTGCGCTAAAATCTGAGGATACCTATGTCGATTGCATTGTTCAAGGGCTTTCGATTCCTTGTTTCGTTTGCTGCTAACTATGATAGTTTCCGAGATATTTGGGGGTGTTCGAAGCGAAGTCTTGAAACTTGAAAATCTGACCCTTGATGACCTCTGGTGACCTTAATATTGACCTGAGAAAAAAATGAACGAAATACTTTCGAAAGAGCTTGTCTCGAGCTATATAATTTCGTTTTCCGCTTGTCGCTACGTTGCGAGGTTTTCGAGATCATAGGGGGCGAAATCCGCCCCCCCCCTCCAGGGCGTGTAATTATCAGAGGCCCTCCAGGGCGCGTGTTAACTTGTCGAAACTGTTGTCCGTTTTGCTTCTCTATTGTCCCAAAAACTATGAAAACAAAGTGCTTATTTACCGTTGAACGTCCCAATGGCGGCGAATCGTATTTTCGGATGGGGGGGGGGGGCAAAGAAGCCCAGGGGGCCCCTCGGCCAAAGGCCCACTCCCACGGCCAAAGGCCACCCCGCCCCCATTTTTGTTTCGCGAAATGGTATCTCCTCGGATTTAGGCCACTATATTTTGCAGGGCCCCTAAATGGTCGCAAAAAAACGTCGGACAAGCCCATGTTAAAGTCTGAGGCCCTCTGAGGGTCCCTCAGGCCTACCGAGGGTCCCCCCTCAGGCCGACTGATGGCATTCTGTCAGCCTTGGAAGGCCCCTCAGGCTGGCAGGGGGCACATCGTGGCCCTGGGTCATGGTTTCGGTCAAAAGGAAACAAAATCGAACCAACTTCTTGGAGGGCCCCTCTTACAAATGTATGGGGGGAAAATCATATTTTTGCCCCCCCCCCCCCAACTTCTTGAGTGGGGTGGGGTGGGGTGGGGGCAGCTTCCCCACCCCTCTGTCCCTCTTATCTGCCGCCACTGTGAGTGTCAAGTGGGAGTATAAGACTAATCGGGATACTTCTGAGCTAAAATAATTATTGTTTTATGCCTATGCCAACATTCTAACTTAAATTACACTATTTTTTTTTTGGTTTTATGATTAATGCATCAGTCGTGGAATGTCTTCTTTAGTCTTATGTACAATTGTTCTTAAGGAGTGATCGTAAAAGCTTATTATTTTACATGTTCATATTTGCAATAAAAAGCACGTGAAATATTTACTCATATAATGCCAAACAACAATTTCCAACAATTTTCTAAATTTTGGTTTTACTTGTTTAATAATAGTTTTGGGATCATATGCAAAATTATTCAGCCAATCACCAGTGGTTTTCTCTTCAGTGTCTGACACGGAACATTCCCATCTCTCTACTAATGACCAGTCAGGGTCTGGTTGAATCGGTCTGTCTCTCTACTAATGACCAATCAGGGTCTGGTTGAATCGGTCCGTCTCTCTACTAATGACCAATCAGGGTCTGGTTGAATCGGTCCGTCCCGCGGAACATTCCCATCTCTCTACTAATGACCAATCAGGGTCTGGTTGAATCGGTCCGTCTCTCTACTAATGACCAATCAGGGTCTGGTTGAATCGGTCCGTCTCTCTACTAATGACCAATCAGGGTCTGGTTGAATCGGTCCATCTCTCTACTAATGACCAATCAGGGTCTGGTTGAATGGGTCCGTCTCTCTACTAATGACCAATCAGGGTCTGGTTGAATCGGTCCGTCTCTCTACTAATGACCAATCAGGGTCTGGTTGAATCGGTCCGTCTCTCTACTAATGACCAATCAGGGTCTGGTTGAATCGGTCCGTCTCTCTACTAATGACCAATCAGGGTCTGGTTGAATCGGCCCGTCTCTCTACTAATGACAATCAGGGTCTGGTTGAATCGGTCCGTCTCTCTACTAATGACCAATCAGGGTCTGGTTGAATCGGTCCGTCTCTCTACTAATGACCAATCAGGGTCTGGTTGTATCGGTCCGTCTCTCTACTAATGACCAATCAGGGTCTGGTTGAATCTGTCCGTCTCTCTACTAATGACCAATCAGGGTCTCGTGGTATCGGTCCGTCTCTCTACTAATGACCAATCAGGGTCTGGTTGAATCGGTCCATCCCACGGAACATTCCCATCTCTCTACTGATGACCAATCAGGGTTTGGTTGAATCGGGCCGTCTCTCTACTAATGACCAATCAGGGTCTGGTTGAATCGGTCCGTCTCTCTACTAATGACCAATCAGGGTCTGGTTGAATCGGTCCGTCTCTCTACTAATGACCAATCAGGGTCTGGTTGCATCGGTCCGTCTCTCTACTAATGACCAATCAGGGTCTGGTTGAATCGGTCCGTCTCTCTACTAATGACCAATCAGGGTCTGGTTGAATCGGTCCGTCTCTCTACTAATGACCAATCAGGGTCTGGTTGAATCGGTCCGTCCCGCGGAACATTCCCATCTCTCTACTAATGACCAATCAGGGTCTGATTGAATCGGTCCATCTCTCTACTAATGACCAATCAGGGTCTGGTTGAATCGGTCCGTCTCTCTACTAATGACCAATCAGGGTCTGGTTGAATCGGTCCGTCTCTCTACTAATGACCAATCAGGGTCTGGTTGAATCGGTCCATCTCTCTACTAATGACCAATCAGGGTCTGGTTGAATCGGTCCGTCTCTCTACTAATGACCAATCAGGGTCTGGTTGAATCGGTCCGTCTCTCTACTAATGACCAATCAGGGTCTGGTTGAATCGGTCCGTCTCTCTACTAATGACCAATCAGGGTCTGGTTGAATCGGTCCATCTCTCTACTAATGACCAATCAGGGTCTGGTTGAATCGATCCGTCTCTCTACTAATGACCAATCAGGGTCTGGTTGAATCGGCCCATCTCTCTACTAATGACCAATCAGGGTCTGGTTGAATCGGTCTGTCTCTCTACTAATGACCAATCAAGGTCTGGTTGTATCGGTCCATCTCTCTACTAATGACCAATCAGGGTCTGGTTGTATCGGTCCGTCTCTCTACTAATGACCATTCAGGGTCTGGTTGAATCGGTCCGTCCCGCGGAACATTCCCATCTCTCTACTAATGACCAATCAGGGTCTGGTTGAATCGGTCCGTCTCTCTATTAATGACCAATCAGGGTCTGGTTGAATCGGTCCGTCTCTCTACTAATGACCAACAGGGTCTGGTTGAATCGGTCCGTCTCTCTACTAATGACCAATCAGGGTCTGGTTGAATCGGTCCGTCTCTCTACTAATGACCAATCAGGGTCTGGTTGTATCGGTCCGTCTATACTAATGACCAATCAGGGTCTGGTTGAATCGGTCCGTCTCTCTACTAATGACCAATCAGGGTCTGGTTGTATCGGTCCGTCTCTACTAATGACCAATCAGGGTCTGGTTGAATCGGTCCGTCTCTCTACTAATGACCAATCAGGGTCTGGTTGAATCGGTCCGTCTCTCTACTAATGACCAATCAGGGTCTGGTTGAATCGGTCCGTCTCTCTACTAATGACCAATCAGGGTCTGGTTGAATCGGTCCGTCTCTCTATTAATGACTAATCAGGGTCTGGTTGAATCGGTCCGTCCCGCACGTGATTTGGATCGCTCTCCGACCCGAGGCTTGTATCCGTCCGTCCCGCACGTGATATGGACCGCTCTCCGACCCGAGGCTTGTATCCGTCCGTCCCGCACGTGATTTGGATTGCTCTCCGACCCGAGGCTTATATCGGTCCGTCCCGCACGTGATA
>JAXIVJ010004527.1:37500-42500 GCA_036785665.1 Chirona hameri
GAGAGCGAGAGCGAGAGCGAGAGCGAGAGCGAGAGCGAGACGAGCGAGACGAGAGCGAGAGAGCGAGAGCGGACGAGAGCAGAGCGAGAGCGAGAGCGAGAGGCGAGAGCGAGAGCGAGAGCGAGAGCGAGAGCGAGAGCGAGAGCGAGAGCGAGAGCGAGAGCGAGAGCGAGAGCGAGAGCGAGAGCGAGAGCGAGAGCGAGAGCGAGAGCGAGAGCGAGAGCGAGAGCGAGAGCGAGCAGCGAGACGAGAGCGAGAGCGAGAGCGAGAGCGAGAGCGAGAGCGAGAGCGAGAGCGAGAGCGAGAGCGAGAGCGAGAGCGAGAGCGAGAGCGAGAGCGAGAGCGAGAGCGAGAGCGAGAGCGAGAGCGAGAGCGAGAGCGAGAGCGAGAGCGAGAGCGAGAGCGAGAGCGAGAGCGAGAGCGAGAGCGAGCGAGAGCGAGAGCGAGAGCGAGAGCGAGAGCGAGAGCGAGAGCGAGAGCGGAGAGCGAGAGCGAGAGCGAGAGCGAGAGCGAGAAGCGAGAGCGAGAAGCGAGAGCGAGAGCGAGAGCGAGAGCGAGAGCGAGAGCGAGACGAGCGAGAGCGAGAGCGAGAGCGAGAAGCGAGAGCAGAGCGAGAGCGAGAGCGAGAGCGAGAGCGAGAGCGAGAGCGAGAGCGAGAGCGAGAGCGAGAGCGAGAGCGAGAGCGAGAGCGAGAGCGAGAGCGAGAGCGAGAGCGAGAGCGAGAGCGAGAGCGAGAGCAGAGCGAGAGCGAGAGCGAGAGCGAGAGCGTGAGCGAGAGAGAGAGAGAGAGAGAGAGAGAGAGAGAGAGAGAGAGAGAGAGAGAGAGAGAGAGAGAGAGAGAGAGAGAGAGAGAGAGGGTGCTTTTCTGACCCAGCGCTGTTTGTCCTCTCTGCAGGGCGGCGAATTCGGCGCGGCGGCGGCTAACGCGGCACTGCTGAAGGTAACGCGGCGCTGCTGAGACGAACGCGGCGCTGCTGAGACGAACGAGGAGCAGTTGGGACATCGTGGGACACACCTCTGGTGGGGACGGTGCCCAATTCACTGCCCAGCATTTGCTGCAGGCTTTGCATGGTAAGTGCCCTCTTTTCCATCTATTGCACTTTGACCACCGTTATCTTCGCCGTGATTACCGGCTATACAACGGGAATAAACTGCAAAACCCGGCGAAATTTGCCCCTTTTGGTCACCTCGGCTGGCAGTTTCTACGCTAAACAGGGCGTTGTAGACACGTAATATTTGTTACGAGGCACAGAGTGAACCGTGCAAGCGAGAGACTTATGCCTGGCTTCAGCACACAGCCGGTGATTTTCGTGACTTCGTCCCGATAAATCCGGGTGGTTAGCATTTATAAACCTCAACAAGGATGAGCTGTGCTCACGCTGCACAAATTAATATTCCGAGTTGAAAGATGTACCTTGAAGGATGTGACAAATATTAACCTAACATATGAAAATCCGTGCAATGTGTTTAAAAGCTAAAAATCGTTGATAAGCCAAACGAGCGGCATCAACTAATAACATTTTAGTAATTAATATTCATACACTATGTACTAACGCCCATCAGGAAATTGAGCAGTGCCCAGGATGAAGGATAATCGCCATTACCGCACAGGCTCCTGCGCCACCATTCCATCTCACACTAGATAGCGCTGCTAAATGACAGGCAATGCAACGAAGCCACCGGCGATGTAGATCTCATTGCATCGACATCTTGATACTGCAGCGATGTGCTTCATCATCTGGTGCTGACACCTCCATCCGCGGCGGCCGTCCAGCACACACGGAGAGACGGAGAGACGGAGAGACGGAGAGACGGAGAGACATAGAGACAGAGAGACATGAGAGACAGAGAGACAGAGAGACAGAGAGACAGAGAGACAGAGAGACAGAGAGACAGAGAGACAGAGAGACAGAGAGACAGAGAGACAGAGAGACAGGGAGACAGAGAGACAGAGAGACAGAGAGACAGAGAGACAGAGAGACAGAGAGACAGAGAGACAGAGAGACAGAGAGACAGAGAGACAGAGAGACAGAGAGACAGAGAGACAGAGAGACAGAGAGACAGAGAGACAGAGAGACAGAGAGACAGAGAGACAGAGAGACAGAGAGACAGAGAGACAGAGAGACAGAGAGACAGAGAGACAGAGAGACAGAGAGACAGAGAGACAGAGAGACAGAGAGACAGAGAGACAGAGAGACAGAGAGACGGAGAGACGGAGAGACGGAGAGACGGAAGAGACGGAGAGACGGAGAGACGGAGAGACGGAGAGACGGAGAGACGGGAGAGAGACGAGAGACGGAGAGACGGAGAGACGGAGAGACGAGAGACGGAGAGACGGAGAGACGGAGAGACGGAGAGACGGAGAGACGGAGAGACGGAGAGACGGAGAGACGAGAGACGGAGGAGACGGAGAGACGGAGAGACGGAGAGACGGAGAGACGGAGAGACGGGAGAGACGGAGAGACGGAGAGACGGAGAGACGGAGGAGGACGGATGAGACGGGGAGAGACGGAGAGACGGAGAGACGTGAGAGACGGAGAGACGGAGAGACGGAGAGACGGAGAGACGGAGAGACGGAGAGACTGAGAGACGATGAATTGCCCACCGCGAGGAATCAGCTAAAAATGAAACAATGGCGTTATCAGTAGCAGTACTCACTTCAAATTGCACAAGCATATCATATAGCTGACACTGAAATACAATGCACTTAAACGACACTCAGGCAGCACTTCGCAGGCACGTCGGCGGCACTCAGGAGAGCATGGTCAATAACGCACCGAGGCCAGCAGTCACCAAAAAGAAAAACACTCATCAGAACACTCGCGCACCTCATTATGAGACCGCGGAGACACAAGCCAATAACACGCAGGCCTCATTGCTCGGAGTCCTGCAGTCTCACGCAATTTCCAGGCAATCCTCCCGAGCTGTCCCCAATAGCAGTAGAATGTTCCTCCGGACGTCCGTGGTCATGAGGCATCTTCCCCGAATACCGGGGTCACTGCTCCCTGGTCACTTGCGAACCCACTGACGAAATATTTCGCAACACGCATTTCGAAAATTGCGTTGTTCAATTGCGCAGCATGGTTGTCACTCCCGGTTCAAAGTTCAACTTTTAGATTACAAAATTCCGACGCTTCGCGACGGGATTGGTGCGTTATTTTCTCGGCCAGTCAATCTGCCGCTGCTGATCCGAGCCAGGCCAGGCTGCTTCATCAGGAATCAGATCCCGCACCATCGCTCGGCGGTCAATCAGCACCCGTGCGCAGAGCGAGACACATCCAATCAATCTTGCAATGTCAAATATGCGCCACCACATGGATATAAATAAGGGCGGGGGCGAGGGCGAGGGGCCGAATTGCCCCGCGCGGTTCAGCCTCGGTCGCCGGCTGATGCGATTGACCTCAATTCAAGAGCGCATTGGTGATGTATGGTAGTCTAGGCTTCGTGTCGCAGTGAAGGGTTCACACTTTGTATCAGAGGTAGAGATCGCTCGATGACCGCCGGAGGTCAAGACCAATGCCAGGCGTGAGAGGAAAGTGTCCCTGTTGTCACGGAATACAAGTATCTATTTCTGGCACAATACAGCAGTAGCCATGCGTATCAAATCTTTAGAGAGCAAAGTTTTAATGCAAGAGTGGTATTATAATTTGTGTTCGTTGTTTGTTGGCCGCTGGTTTCCAACTATTCCTTGATCGGTATTCATCGTCGTAAAAGCTTTAAAGCAGGCTTCATTATTTAACATTTCCAGATCAAGGATGTCTGGAGCTGTTTGTTCACTCAGGAGACGTACAGGGTGGGCCCAAAGAAAAATAATTTGAGGTTTTGTCCCTGCTTTTAAAGGCACATGCTACATTTATGATGTTGTTGCATATAACTGCAATCATATGCAAGACGGATTATAAAAAAATACCTCACAAATGTGTACGACAAGCAAAAATAGTTTTCAGTTGAGACATAGTTTGTTTGCCAAATGTCTTAACGATACTATGGCGGCATTATCTAAAACATTCAATTTCGACCACCGGAACACATGCTTCTCGCCTCTGGATATCATTGGTCTTGACCCTCGACGGTCATTGAGTCTATCCAAAAGCAGGCCATCAAGCTTCACAATTTTGGAATGATGACAAAAACTGAACTACCTGATAGTGCTCGCACCGCCAGGCTGCAGGCTAGCATGCCAATGGCATGGTTCCCTCTGTCCTTCAGAGACCAGAGTTCGCCACTGGCCGGGCTGGCCCTATGGGCCATGAGCCGGCCTGGGCCGAGCCTCAACTTTAAGGAAATCACCTGGGCTCTGGCGGGGCTGAGAATGTTGAAGTAATGCGTGCAAGCTCAGGTCAGAGCTTAACAAAAATAACCCAGCAGTGTCACTTCCACAGCAACACACTGTTGCTGTGGTTGTGGCTTTTGTTTTTTTTTGGTTAGCATAGTTTGGTTCATTGTTCACATTTATAGTATACAAGTAAATATGCTAGGATAATAATATTACAAATTTTGTGAAAAATAATGATATGCTTAATCTGAACGGGCCGGACCGGGCCTGGGCCTCAACATTATGAATTTGACCGGGCCTGGTCCGGTCCCTGGGCTTGGTGTCATGGGCCCGAGCCGGGTCGGGCTGGGGGTTGGAAGGCCCGTGACGAACACTGCTTTCCGACCCGAAAAGGTCCAAATGGTGTCGTCTAAGTCACTTGCATATGCATTTGCGTAGAATAATACAACTGTAACCTTGAGTAGTTCCAGCAGATGATCTTCTTTTGGATTGACTTGCTCCAGGGGTGAGAGATAAGTTTTCGGTGGTCGAAATTTAATTTCTTTAGGTAATGTCACTTGTGTCTTGTAAATAAATTTGGTTAGAAATTCGTCTCAACTCAAAACAATTTTTGCTTGTCAGTCCATAAACGCTTAGGTAAAATCTTGTGATAATCCGTGATGCCTTGGTCTTGCCGAGTGATTTGCAGTCTGTATGTAAAAAATCACAAATGCAGCACGTGCTC
>JAXIVJ010004527.1:47500-82081 GCA_036785665.1 Chirona hameri
AGGGCCGGTAGTGGGCGACAAGGGACAGGATAGAGGGCCGGCGGCGGGCGGCACGGGACCGGGAGAGAGGAGGAAGGACCGGTCGAGACCGTATAAGCCGCTACACGGTCGGCTGCTGTCTGCTGAGGTCACGACTCACGACAGGAGGAAGGCCAGTCCATTACGTTGCTGAGAGGGCCGCCGTCGACCACAAGTTGTATAAAGCAAGGTCGACTAAGAGATTGTGACAGCTCAGGTTATCTGCAGAGACACAGGAAACGTTTGAGGAAAATGTCAAGATGTACTGATACCCTGAGCCGTTTTATGAGACGTTGAAAGGCTGTTTTACGTTTCAATTATTCGACTGATCTAAGTTTAACCCTCGCCTGGGTAGGGCAAAATCACAACGTGTTCGGTTCAGGGGGGAGGGTACGACCCCCCCCCTTAGCGTTTCGCCCTTAATTGAGCTAGAGCTTCGATTAAAAGACGGGCGTGTTGCTTGTGACGAGAGGAAGCCGTTGATATAAGATTTTAAGGTCTTGGGTCATTGGGTGACTTCTGAGGTCATGTCAATGACCAAAAAGTCATCAAAATTGTAGATGCTTGAATTTTATCGAGCTAGAATCGTGAATGAGCATATCATAATGCTTAATGGGTGCTAAATTCGTAATCAGCGTCACAAAATGTCCTAAAAACTGCCAAATTAAAAAAGGTCATGTCAGGTCATCTGAGGTCAGTGACCTCGGTTGACCTGTGGAAGCGCATGACCCCAGTGGAACATATAATTATGTAAAATGGATCCCAAATTCGAAATCAATGTCACAAAATGTCCTAGAAACAGCCCAACAAAGTCATCTGAGGTCATCGGAGGTCAATGACCTCAGTTTTTTTTTGTCCGAATGTTTTTGAATGGATGGATTTCCGAGGTCAGGCCCGCGCTAAGCATAGCTTGTTGCGCAGGCCCTGACCCCACCACCCGATCAAGCAATTCCTGGCGTCCGGCAGAATTTAGAAGCGAAAGTTTTACGTGCCCGACATACCTGGACACGGTCCGCCTCGCCCTCTGACGTCACCTCTGTTGTTCGCTCTCTGTTCGCCCTTTGACGTCACCTCAGTTGACCTCTGCAAAGGTCAATCGAGGTTACAATCTCAGTGGAAACCACAACTGTCATCTGGAAACACCTGTGGATATGCTCCTGAACAGCAAACACTCGGAAACTGCACAAGTTACAAGCATGGATACTACGGAACGCCAGTTGCGTCTGACATGACCTTGAGAAACAGGTCATAGGTCACGGGTCATGTGGGTTAGAAATTCACAATTTTCAGAGTATGTGGATTTTTTTTTTTAAAAGTAGGGTACTGAAAGTTTCATCGCAATCGGTTGGAAACTACGCGAGTTATTCCAGAAAAACAGAGGGGGGAGGGGAATGGCATCTACCTACCATCTACCCGGGCGAGGGCATCTACCCGGGCGAGGGTTAAAGGGACATTGCCACCTCGCAGGCCAATATGGAGTTTTTGGTGTTTATCAGTCGATTAACCCTCGCCAGTGCAGGGTGGGGGGGGGGGGGGGGGGGAGGGGTTGATGCCACCCCCTTCCGGTTTTTCAAGAATAACTCGCGTAAATATCAACCGATTGCGATGAAACTTTCAGCACCCTACTTTGAACAATTTGACACATATTCTGAAATTTGTAAGTTGTAGGTCACATGACCCGTGACCTTTGACCTGTTTTTCAAGGTCATTTCAGGCGCAACTGGCGTCCCGTAGTATTGATCCTTATAACTTGTACAGTTTCATAGTATTGGTTGTTCAGGAGCATATGCACAGGTATTTACAGGTGACAGTTGTGGTTTCCACTGAGATTGTGACCTCGATTGACCTTTTCAGAGGTCAACCGAGATCACTGACCTCCGATGACCTCATATTACTTTTTTGGCTTCTGGCAGTTTCTAGGACATTTTGTGACGCTGATTTCAAATATGGGATCCTTTTTACATAATTATATGTTCCACTGGGGTCATGCGCCCCAACAGGTCAACCGAGGTCACTGACCTCAAATGACCTGACATGACCTGACATGACCTTTTTGGAATTTGGCAGTTTCTAGGACATTTTGTGACGCCGATTTAAAATGTGGCACCCATTTAGCACAATTATATGCTGATTCACGATTCTAGCTCGATTAAATTTAATTTAGACGCATTTACAATTTGGCTGAATTTTGGGTCATTGACATGACCTCAGAGGTCACCTAAGCACCTAAGACCTTGAAATTGGATATCATTGGCTTTCTCTCGTGATAAGAAACACGCTCGTTTTTTAATCGAAGCTCTAGCACAATTAGGGACGAAACGCTGGGGGGGGGGGTCGTACCCCCCCCCCCCCCCCCCCCCCTGCACGGTCTCGCACTGATCGGACGCTGCACGGGCGAGGGTTAAGCGTGTCCGATTTCACCTGCAAAATTTGGTTCCCGAAACTCCCCCATTAGATAAAAAAACACATTTGCACCACTCATGCTTGCCAAGCATTCGTAAAATTGGATTCGCCACATCACTATGTAGAATCACTTCTTTGCGGACTGTTATTTTCTTTTGAATGTTGCAAACTCAACATCACCATTCCGTCAGTGCAGTTTAAAATTAAAAAGCGTATGCAGTTAATTATATTTTCAACAACCCTAGGCTCTTTCATAATAAAAGACGCATTTGCTATGCTATGCCACGCAATTGCTATGGCTCGACTTTGGGACCGTAGGAGTTATGTGATTTATACTTTATAACACAGATAGACTTTTCAAGGTCAAGTCTCGGCGAATTCGTACGCTTCGGCTTTGGGCGGGCGCCAATACCACAGCCAAATTGGATGAGAGCGGTCATCATGCATCTAGTACTAAGCACAGCTGGGACCAACGTTTTGGAGGCAGAAGTAAATACACAATGCTTTGCCGATACATTGCATAGGGTGCTGCAGGAGCAAGTTTGAGCTTGATACATGATTGTTGAACAACACCATTCATTTAAGTGGCTTTTTAGAAATGCTCCGGAGGTGGCAATATCCATTAAGACTGCAGATTGAAACATAAAGCAGTATAGCGAATCCCACGGGCCGACAACGGTGTGTTTAAATATATAGACTTTTAAATATGTTACCACATGTATAATGCTTGTAAAGATAACATCATTTATATGCTGTTGTCTGCAGTCGTGGTGCGGTCAATACGGCGTGCGTCTGGGAAAGAAGGTCCATCCGCGACCATTCCTGGTCGTTATGAATGATCGTTAACATGAGGCTCATTTGTCAGCCGGGGAGAAACATTTGCCGTATAATAAAATATACACCGGTTCCGGTGATTTCAAGGTCCCCGGTGATGATACTTTGCCGCGTGTCCTAGCCCGGCCACATATTCAAACACTCCTCTGTTCTCCAATCGGCCCAGGCTGACGACATGACAAAATCAGCCCTGCTGATGTATTCCTCAATGCATAGCCTGTGTGCGATAAGGAGTGAGAGGGCCCACTGTATGCAATGTAATGCGCGCCCGTCTGCTTGACAACAGCATCCACCTCCGCGTTCAACCACTAACTGCATGGCGGCCCGGTTGCTGGGCCGGCTGGACCCGCCGCCGCCGGCCGCCACAGTCGACATGCATCGAAAGACGTCCCCGATGCCTGTTTACAGTCTCCGATAAGCATGCCGCATCCTGACATCAGCCTACAGACACGAGGCGCCCGGATAAACATGAGCTGCGACGCGGAGCCCCTCGGCAGCAGCCGCGACGCTGAGGCCGGTCACGAAAACTGTGTCCTGGCCATTGGAGATCCCCCCACTGACGCATGAGATGTATACCTGGTCAGAAGGCGGCCCATGTCGTCTTTAAAACGTCTGCTCGATGAGACAGGAACAGACTGGCGTCTGGCAAGACACAGGGTACTCTGTTTGAGGCTTCGAAGGTCTCATTCAGGTCACTGAAATCTCCGGTCAAAGGGGCTGCAGAGATAGCACGTCAGAAGAGGTGATTAGGAGAGTCAGCTCTGCTCTCTACGTTTCGCGCCTCAACCCGCATCGTCAGGGATGGGAGGGGTCAGGGGCGGCGGCAAGTCACATATATATCAGACGGCTTCAGACGGCCTCTGGGATGGGAAGGGGGTCGGAGGGGTCAGAAGGGTCAGAGAGTTCAGAGAAGTCAGAGGGTCGGCGGCTGACCGGCTCGTCTGGGGGCCGGATCGGCGCATTACTGCATCGCTCGGGAGGCGCTCATCGGTATGAGAGGCACGGACGGGGTGTGATCGGCATCAGAGACGACCGGCAGTCCTCTCCTCTCCTCTCCTCTCCTCTCCTCTCCTCTCCTCTCCTCTCCTCTCCTCTCCTCTCCTCTCCTCTCCTCTCCTCTCCTCTCCTCTCCTCTCCTCTCCTCTCCTCTCTTCTCCTCTCCTCTCCTCTCCTCTCCTCTCCTCTCCTCTCCTCTCCTCTCCTCTCCTCTCCTCTTTTCTCCTCCCGGTCGACGAACTGCCTGGTAACGCAATGTTACCGAAATTCATCCAGACCGGGCGGTTATTCGCCAGATAGGCTTCCGCCAATTCGAACTACGATGAATGCTTTAAATATCACTTAGAAGTGTGTTGGCTGTTGTGCATTTTCCATTACACATGTGCCAAGTATTTCTACCAAAGGTAAGTATACTTCAAAGTTGCAACGTCAGTAATCCTAAACCACGCATCGAACCAAAGGTAAACATACCTAATTCAAATTTGCAACATCAGTAATCGTAAACCACGCATCGAGCAAAGCAGCATATCATCCAACTCAACCAAGAGTGATGAGTCCCAAGGAGGGCGAGACATATCGGGACACCCTGGCCTGGTACCAGCCGGGACTGGCGATATGCGCCTATTTTCCGGACATTTCGGCTGTGTTTGTTTTCTCCCAGGGGCGATGCTGACTTTCATCATGTGTTTATGGTCTGCAGCGGACGGCCACAGGCCGGCCCCGAGCAGTATAATGTTTACGGTGTAAACAGCTGTGAATCTGCGCCGCACAAAGCTCCAGCTGCAGCAGCCGGCCGCCGCTCAAAGTCGACATGCAACTTTTAGGTGTGTGCTGCGCTGCTGGAGGGAGAAAAGGTTGCATTGGGACGGAGGATGCTTTAAAAAAAACATTTGGACGCGATACTCTGGCATCTGTATGATGTTAGGTCTGTTTTATCTCAACATATGCTACATTCCCACCGTCCGTCCAGTACTGCTCGGATTCTAATGGCGACCTTTGCCAGCTGCGACTTAGTGCCGCTACGTCGCCACAAATTCCGCCCGGTTTCGCCGGCCCGGGCGGGAATCTGCCTGCTGTCGCCGTGGACCGGGCACGCTGAATTAACTGTAATTTTGTTTGTACGCCACCCCTGCTCAGCTGGCACCGAGTTGCGCCGGATAGCAGCGCCTCCTATCGCCGTCTGGAGCTGGGCTCAGTGTAATCAGCTCATTAGAGGCGCCCAAATATGCCGGGCACGCCCTGCGCTGCCTTTCAGGCGCCTTTTTCGCTGCCGAATAAAAACCGTGCAGGTAATTTCTCAGGCGGGTCGGACCCTTTGCTACACGACTTTGTAAGAAACGCTGAATAAACAACGGCTAAATAAGCGCATCAGAGCAGGTTAATCGGATAAAAAGAGAGCCTAATCCTCAGAAAAACCAACTGTCAGTGGGCAAATGCTTTGTAAATAGATCGAGAACAAATAAAACAAAGTTAGAATGTGAAGAAGCAGAATAGAAAGTAGTTGAAGTAGATGAGAGGAGAAGGAAGAGGAAGAGAGGAGAATAAGGAGGAATGGAGAAAGCAGAAAAGTAAGGAGTGAGACAAGAGATGAAGCGAATGAAAGGAAATTGTATATAATTGTAAATGTTTTCACGTACAACTATTGGTGATCGTACTTGAAATACAACGTTAAATCTAAACGCACATATACATGTGTGATTTATCACGATAGTTGTGACAAAAAATAGACGCATATACGGTTAAATATGAAAATGTGTTCGACGACTCGCTGTTTTCCTCACTGTTTTGTATATCTCTTGAGTCTTCACTTCTGGGGGAGGTGGAGAGCACGCACAAAATAAACTTGGTTTTCAGCCGCATACACTGCCTATTTTGTTGTTGTAATACCTAGTCACATTTGCTGATAGTAACATTGACAGGTCCCTATTTCACCTTTGGTTCTTCATATTTGTTCACGATTTCCTCTTGTCGGTAAACGTGAATTAATTTTATCCTATCAATAAGACATGCTTAATCACTTTCTGTTCAGGAGCGGTTACGAACTTTCCACAGCTCGACATAGGCCTCCGACGGCCGGCAACAGTTACCATTGAAGAACGTGTTCGTTACACATGACTCATTTCGTCGAAGTCCTGTCAAATGGAGCGTCCAGGCGTCGGCCTGCAGGGGCGCTCCCTCAATTAATGGCGGCGCCGCTCACGTTGAAAGGTCAGCCGGCGGGGGGCGGGGGGGGGGGGGGCGCATCAGTTCGAGTGACGTCCGATGGATGACTGACAATGATGTCGCCTCCCACGGGGACCCTCGGTCCAACACACGCCATCTCCTGGCCCGGAAACACACCACTTTGGCGCTACGAGCTCTCCTTGGCCAGAAATTCGGCCGGCTATGTGCAGTTTGTGTTCGTGGAACGGTGGTATGGACAGTGATACATTCAGCTGGCGAAATAACACTCAGCGGTGCTAAATCGCGCCAGCCGGGAGCACACTGAGAATACCATTATTGCTGGGTGGAGTTCATGCTTATGGACTCGTCAATTTGTGGATTTATATTAACCCGTGTCCTGCAGGTTTTAGCTGCGGATCACGAACTGCCGGCGTTATCAAACATCACCTCTAACTCTGGAACAGTTGAGTTTAGATTGGAAACAAAAGTCCATTAGAAGTCTTGCGATGTCCTTAATCCGTGATCATACTTGTTTTCGTTGTTCGCTGAATGCTGATACCTTTCACATCGTGTTTATTTAAGTCATATAATCCAGACCGGGCGGTTATTCGCCAGATAGGCTTCCGCCACTACCGTATGCGGATGTGTTTCGCGGAAACTTATTTTGCAGACATGAGTTTTGTAATAGCTATACTGAGAAATGCTCGTCTATGGTTTAACGTGGCATGATTTTCCATCTGGAGCTGTTTTATCACTCCTCTAGATGCCTTGACAACACAAACGTGGAGTTGTCCAGAAAATGAAGGAAGCATTAAAATCGGCTTGGCCAGAAATGACATAACGAACATTTTCGAAAAAATGAGATAGCATGGTTCTTCTGTAGAATAAGTGACTTAAGCTTGAAATGGTTTTGCGTTTCTTTCGCTGTCTCCAAAAGTTCTAGGAGCTTCTTTTCTCTAACTTTGCTTCATTTGTCCTGACCTAGGTCATCGACCTGGCCTTGCATGCATTTAATAATTGGTGCGAACATACACACATTATTCAAGGAAAATAATGACATTTTACAACAAAAATGGAGTTAGCACTTGAAATCGACAGACGAGGCCAAAATATGATGTAAATTCATCGCATTTTGCATATAAAAGTTCCTTCCGAGATATTTCAAGTTAATCTTGATAAGCGTTCCACACTTCTAACGACTGGTTCTTGCCAAGTAATTTTCGGTTTCCATCGAACTCCGGGCCTTTCCCGCATTGCTTTTTTACGCAATGGCGTGGGAAATATATTTTGCGTTCTGCTTGTTGTGATTATATACCCGCCCATCCTTTACAATTAATAACCATTGAACAAACTGGCAATTCAATCGGAAGCTCATCGATGCACGTCGACGGCGACCTATTTAGTGTCGGCGATTTGTTTCAAAGTGTCCATTCAACAACGTTGAACAGATTGATACAAAAGCGTTGCGCTTGCGCTTTCCAATAGTGGGATAAATGTTGCGCTTTCCAATAGTGGAGGAAAAATACCGATTATTAATTTTCCCAAACTTCCAACTTTGAATTAGGGAATAATTGTATTTAGTTCTTAAATTTAGCTCACATCATTTTAATACCATAACGGTAGCCAAAACAATTGTTACTAACAAAATCAAAAGGCCATTATTTCCCTTTAAGCAACTTGTACTGAAACTTTCATGACTTAATTGTATCGATTCATTTTCCTAAAACCTTAAAAAACAAACAGAGTTGCTGCTCGCAATCTCCGCAGACTACGAGCTAAAACCGATTGGATATAGGCATAATACCACGATGAATCTCAGTAACGGACACTAAATGGGCCTGCATAGGTCATTATGGCACGTAGCGCCCTCTTCCGAGCAAAATACAACTTAATCGAAAGGAATGCAATCACGTCCTTCCAAAGACACGGTCATTTGCGTGCCATTTGTGGTGTGCGGCACAAAAGACGCCGTCGTACAGCGGACCGCAGAAAACTGGTTCGTGGCTCGCGCACACGCCGGGACCGGGAAGTGGCTACTCGGAGGCCGTTGCGGTCGTCGGGCGGAGGCTCATGGTGGGGAATCCTGCATTCCTCGCGGCCTGGGTGACTGGTGAGCGTCACGTGATGGTGACGTCACGCCGCCAATGGCGCTATTGGTCGCAGCAGGGTGCATTCTCAGCATGACGGTAATGTTTCCACGTCCGTCTGCGCAACACTCTCCCCCAGGCCGAGAAGTCTTTGTGGCAATGGAATGGAATGATTGCCGAAGCAGAAAGCAGATGCCCGTTTCACACTTTTCCAACTCGTGCACTTCGATATTGGTTTAAGAAATCCCAGGCCCGGCTTTAAGGACAAGTCAAAAACGCATTACTCTTTTTCTTTCACCTAAATGTGCATACACTTTTATGTCGCAAACTTTAAAATAAATATTCCTTGAAATTAAAGTGACATTTAAAGTTTCGTCCGACAATGGCCAATTTATGAGAAACTCGAGCGACGCTCCCCCACACATGTTGGCAACCAAGGGAGCGTGCACGTCCCGTGATTACAGAGGCGACGTGGCCGGGAGACAACATCAATCGAGTCGGCCCCGCGGAGACGACGCAGTGCGCCTCGACGTCTCCGGAAGACGGCTCCGGGAGACGGCTACGGGAGACGGCTATCATCCAATTGAGCTCCGGCGAGCGGCAGTCACAGAAGTCGGCTGCTTCAACTGAGCTGCGAATTGACGGCGCGAGTCAACAACTTATCGCAGTATTGCGAAAAGACTGCCCGATTTCAGACTGCAGGCAGATATTTGTCAGTCTCAGGCAGCCGAGGGGCGCTACATTTGCCGCTGATCTGATACTGTGACGAGTTCAAATATTCCAGCTGTCTGTTGCTTGGCATGATCGGGTATTAAACCGTCTAGCGAGCGTGCTTAGCCGCTAAATAAGGCGAGGAGCGAATCTAGCCATGGGATGCGATAGACATGGCATTCGGGATGCCGGGGCATCGGGAATTCCACGACATCATCGCGCAAGACAAACCCATATGCGTCCGTTTAGTGTTGGATTTTCCTTTCTCGTTTCTCGCCCGGCTTTTGCAGCACCTTCACAGGAGATAGCTGTTTGATGAAAGGAGGTATTTCGCAAAGCTCTGCGATAAGAAGAAGCTCTGAAAGCTGCTTCCGCCAAGTCTTACGTATACGTTTGCTCAAGGAATGTGCAAACAGCGGAACAATTTGCCGTGCAATTAGTGTAACGAGTACCTTAGCAGTATTGCGAAATCGCAGTATTGTGATCTATAAAATTAACTTTTCCAAATAAGAAAAAAACAACACTCAGAACCTATTCCACGGACTTTAAAAAGAGACTTGGTACATCAACTTTTGTCCTCCTTTCCAAAAAAAAAACTACCACCTCGAAAAAAACGAAACCTTGTAAAAATGCATTAATGGCAATGGCAGGACGCCACAAAGTGGTCGTTCGCCCCTCTATTTATTATCAATGACTATAGATCCGTTTCAGTGACATGGATGAAGTTTGGTAGGCTGGTAGAGCGATCCATTGGAAACATTTTTATACCAGAAAAGTTCCAGGTCAGGTCAGGTCACCGAGGTATGACGTCACAACCAAAAGTCTGGGCAACGTTTTTTTGAGCTGATGGATGCTCCCGTGCTACTTTATTCATTATTATCATCACTTGGCGTTAGCAATGGATCAGGACGGTCATCAGTGGCGGATCCAGAGAGGGGGGGATTTTTTATATTTAGTCCGAATGTTTTTCAATGGATGGATATCCGAGGTCAGGCTAAACATAGCTTGTTGCGCAGGCCCTGACCCCACCACTCGATCAAGAAATTCTTGGCGTCCGGCAGATTTAGAAGCGAAAGTTTTACGTGACCGACATACCTGGACATGGTCCGCCCCGCCCTCTGACATCACCTGACCTTGAATGCGACCGCTGCCACCGGCCACAGGCCATCCCAGTCAGGGGCAAATAGCGAGCACCGAAGCGACTCGAACCAGGGCTGCCACTACCGGGTGAGGTCAGAAGCCCATCGCTCTCCCAACTGAGCTACTGGGGCGGAAATGGCTCCCCCTTGATCCTCGAAGGGGCCCAATAGCCCGAGGGGGCCCATAGCCGATCGAAGTGACTCGAAACTAATTTCGCCCCGTTTTCAAACAAATCGCAAGTCAATTTTCCCACTCTGACCTCCATAGGGCCCATTCTGGCCTCCAGAGAGCCCACTCTGGTCTCCGTAGGGTCCACTTCGGCCTACAGAGGGCCCACTTTGACCGCCAGAGGGCCCATTCTGAATTGAAGAGGGCCCATTCTGGTTGGTAGAGGCCCTTGGCATGTGAAAGGCATATTTTGAACTAAAATGTCTATTCTGGCCTACATTTGTCTTCAAGGTCAACAGGGCCCACCAAGGGTGGTCCACTAAGGCCCGAGGTGGCTCACTAAGGCCCGAGGGGCCCACCAAGGCCTAGGGACCACTTTGCTATGTGGCCCCCTCCTTGACCGAATCCAGGATCCGCCACTGACGGTCATAATATAACTGCTTTGAGCCAGATACAACATGGCTCAGAAAGTCAGACTAGGCCCTCAGGAGGTCAGAACTGGCCCACTGAATGCGAGAGTGGGTCCTCTGGAAGGCAAATAGTGGTATCTAAAAAGCACAGAGGGGCCATCTGGAAGCCAGATGGCTAAAAAAAAAAAACGTTGCGCAGACTTTTAGTTGTGACGTCATAACTTGGTGAACTGACCTGACCTGGAACTTGTTCTGGTGTCATCAAAATGTTTCAAATGAATCGTTCTACCAGCCAGCCAAACTTGATCGATGTCACTGAAGCGGATCGGAAGTTATTGAGAATAGATAGAGGGGGAACGACCACTTTGTGGCGTCCTGTCATTGCTATTAATGCATTTTTGCAAAGTTTCGTTTTTTCGAGGTGGTAGGTTTTTTGGGGGGAAAAGGAGGACCAAAAGCGATGTACCAAGTCTCTTTTTAAGGTCCGTGGAACAGGTTGCGAGTGTTTTTGTCTCTCGGAAAAGTGCATTTTATCGATCACTCCTACCTTAGAAGCCGTGTGGCAGCGCCATTATACAGAGTACGGTTGTCCTGTTTTGTTTACGTCTGTCGGGACAATATTGCAGACTTCAGAGGGTTGGCGTTTCTTTCAGGAAACATGCCTGGTTACTTCTAATGACCGGTCGTACGATTCATGCTATGCTGTACCTTATGTGCAGCGCTCGCCTGTGGCACACTATGGTTGCAGGAATACGTCGAAGTGCTCGCTGATACCCCCTTCTGACCTCGAAGATATACATATAAATGTGTCACCATTTATATGTATATCTGGGTGGGACGGGCGGGCCTCGTCCTGCAGCTGTTCTTCGACGTATTCTGTTTCTGGCGGCCGAAAGGTCACACTAATATGGCTTCGAGCGGATATTGGGTCGTCCAGTAAGGCGAGGCGCGTTCATCAGCTGTGGTATTGCTGTCCTGCTCAAGCCGATGCGCTGCTGACGTCCGTTGGCAGTCATCGGCAGCGGTCGGTGGTCACGCGGATCGTGTGACGATCGTGATCACGGGGTGTGACGATCGTGGTCACGGCGATCGTGTGACGATCGTGATCACGGGGTGTGACGATCGTGGTCACGGGATCGTGTGGTGACCTGGCGACCGACGCGGTCCGATCGAACCCCAGAGTCGGGCTGCACACGGGGTGATGAAGTGGCCGGAAGTCTATTCATTGGAGAGAGGAGGATGGCGATGAGTAGTGGCACCAGTGACTGATGGCAGTCGCTAGTGACCGAGGGCTGTGGAGCGATGGGGGGGGGGGGGGGGGGGGGGGCGGACCTCGTCACTCTCCACTGCATCGTATCGAGTGCCTGACCTGGGTGGATGCACCACGGTACTAGTGCACCGGGGAGTGGCGTGTCAGCATTCCCCATCGACACGCCACTCCCCGGTGGCGTGTCGATGGGTGCAACTGTATGGGAGTAACCTATACAGTTGAGTAACCTATACATGGGAGTAACCTATACAGTTGCGTAACCTATACATGGGAGTAACTATTACAGTTGAGTAACCTATACATGGGAGTAACTATTACAGTTGAGTAACCTATACATGGGAGTAACTATTACAGTTGAGTAACCTATACATGGGAGTAACCTATACAGTTGCATCCATCGCACGGTGTCCATCACTATGGACCATCAGTTACGCTACCTTTACGAGCATCACGATCGTTACTGAAAATGCCATGACACGTTTTCAGGGCATCGACAGGCTCTGGAACGCAAAATTCGCCAGTATTTGGATAATTACCAACCATTAAAGACGCAGGCATGCTGCAGTTAGGCGCGGTTTGACGAACACATGCAGGCACATCGTGGTAATATGACCAGTGGTTGGTCTGTATTTGCTTGGCATGAATCCCTGTAATGCCATAAGTATGTTCGAACGTGCATAACATACATTTATACAGATGTTATTATGATTGAACAGGACCAACAGCAAACTGATTATGACATGGATCAAACCACATCGGCTTGACCTAATACAAATCCATCTGGTCTATAATTAATATAAATGCGAGTCCAATCACATCCGATCCATTGTGGATTAATACGTTGAATAGTGAACCTGATTTGGTGGTATGTTGGTGTTGCAACTAAGTAGTATGGCTGATACCTTGATCGGCATATTGAGATGAGTTTGCAATTGAACTCCTTTTGTAAAGTTCAATTAATACCCTTATTGAAAATTGGTCCTGAAAATCAAAATCCGATTCAATCCAAAACAATTTCATGCCTGAGCTGCTGACTCAACATAAACTAAATACGATGGATTAGATTAGACCATGAATCCAATGAATAAGCCCAATCCAGTTCGCGCTCTGACAGCTTCGCAACTGCTAGAAGTTTATGTTAGCCATGGACAATTATCGTAGCATTATACCGTTGACAGCCTCCACCGCTGATGCAAATGATATTGTGCAATGCATACATAATTACATACTTCTCACCTAGTTGAGACCACTCCAGCAGCGGAGTTGTTCGTTGCATGTGGCGCGTAGGGCAAACGGTAGGGAGAAAGAGAAAGGTTGGCGAAATATCCAATGACTCACGGTCCCAAGTCCACCAACGGTAGACGATAATGTTATGGGCCAATCCTGGCCTGGCATTCATCATATACCGAGAGAGAGCCTTATCTCTTCATCGTTGACGGCATAGTTTGTGAATCCGCTGTTATGATGCGAATCGATCGCTCACTGAGCCCTGACTGAATCCCTCTGTCGTATATGACGCCGGCGGTCCATCCCTCCCCAGGCCTTATCCGCCACCCATCCAGGCCGTCTGGCCGACCGATCATCAATAAAGAAATCACAGGCGCATGATAAATTGTGCGACTAATAAACTGTTCACCGGAGGCCTTGCCAGCTGGACAGAATAAACGATTCCACTTGAGTTTAATAAATCGGAGCTATTTCATCAGCTTGAGACGGCGACAGGCGTTACGGTGGACCCGCGGCATCAGTTGGCGGGTTAATTCGTCCTCCGCAGATCGAAATAACTGTGCTTCTCCTGCTCAGGCTCCCACATGAGCCTCTGAACCGTTCCCAGCGTGCGAAATCTTGGCTCGTCGACAACTCACTCGTGCGTCTCCCACTGCCGGGAAAACTGCGTCTCCCACTGCCGGGAAAATCGCAGCGCGCCGCCACGCTGCAATGGAGTTTATCGTGTGCATGGACCGTTCTCTGGCGGTGACCGGTAAGGCTGCAGGGACGGTGGAGCGGGCCGGTCCGGTTCTCGGTATCGGTACCTCTCCAGTGGCCCTCGGCGACACTCTCCAGCGGTCAAAGCGTTGGTACTACGAACGCCGTTCGATGGTTCAACATGAAGGAAGTGGCGGGAGGATAGCATGTGTCACTCTTCTCGGCAGTGGGAGCCTAGTGTCGGCCCGCTGTTACTTGTCACTTTCGACATAGGAAAGGGATGATTCATGATGCTCATCATGACCACGAGAGTTGGCGGCCGTAGTGGTCAGTGCCCCCGGAAGCGATAAGGGCGTGTGGGCGTGTGTGGGGATCGCCCCCACCACACCCGCGAGAGAGATACGGTGTAACGATGCTAGTTTTCACTTCAATCAGCCAACTTATGTCCCTACTAGCCGCGATATACTCAGCCAAGCCATCAGTTCTGCGTTTAGTGGAAGTGCGCCGCCTGGGCTGGCCATCTCACAACGGATACGTCGCCTTTCGACTCGACTCGACTCGACTCGACTCGACTCGACTCGACTCGACTCGACTCGACCCGACCCGACCCGACTCGACTCGCCTCGACTCGACTCAACTCGCCTCGACTCGACTCGACTCGACTCGACTCGACTCGACTCGACTCGACTCGACTCGACTCGACTCGACTCGACTCGACTCGACTCGACTCGACTCGACTCGACTCGACTCGCCTCGCCTCGACTCGACTCGACTCGACTCGACTCGACTCGCCTCGACTCGCCTCGCCTCGCCTCGCCTCGACTCGACTCGCCTCGCCTCGACTCGACTCGACTCGCCTCGACTCGACTCGACTCGACTCGACTCGACTCGACTCGACTCGACTCGACCTACGGGTCGGTCTCCAATAAACGGTTCGAGATACTGAGTCCAGCCCTGAGAGCTGGACGACTGGACGTGTTTCAGGAACCGGCACGCCGCGCGCGAACTCGCCCTGCTTGTTATTGGTAGCCGGAATAGGGTGTGCCGGGTATCGACGAATGTAACAGGACGCGGTTTCGAGAAATGCTCTGTGTCTACAGACAGTTCGCGTGACGACAAGACGCGGAGGGTGCCCATCTGGGAGCGATATGTTGGGTGTTGCTAAAAAGGGAACGTTACGGACACTGTACGTTTTGTCAGGATTTTTTGGTGGTCGCGGTTTGGGCTGGAGCGTGAAAGTATTTTGTTGCAGCTGTGTCCAAAATGACAGATGGCTTAGATTTAGTGACTGTTACATTATCGAAGCATGTGAAACACGCTGTGGGTTCGATGAGAAAATGACCTTTGGAATTGTGGTAATTGCAAGTTGATGTGTTCCAGAGTCTGTCTTTTTGTTACAGGCTGACATGATAGGGTGCGAGAATACTAAAAACTGAAGGTTTCGTTTGTAATACCTTTGGATCAAGTCTGCTCCCATGCAAGCCTATATAAAGGTATATGGGTTTGATGGCAGTTACAATAAAATGTTACTTCATAGCATCACTCAAATGTATTGTGTCCTAAATTCAGCCTTATTTGGTGCTCAGTGTATTATAAGAACATAATTGTTCTGCAGTTTGCTTTGCTTATAAAGTAGCATTGTGCATGTTACAAACTTAATCTTTCACCTCGGTTAACTTACTTATTTTGACCATTTTATGTTATTTATAATACATCATTTAGTCAACTGTTGCCATTTCCAAGCGCTCTAAACGAAGGTAGACTTTCTGCTGGGTAATACATTCTCGCAGTCCCAGAAAAGTTCATTCTCGTAACTTAAACATGCCATGAATATTCTCTGTCACCAAGAAATCGTTACTATTAGCAGGTGCTTAAACTCAAACACCGATCATATATATGAGTATTTGAGCTCGTTATAGTAAGCTTAGCCTGCAGTCTGGCCCATTAAAAGCACTGGAATGGCTGCGCTCGGGCTAGATAGCTTGATTTATAGCCAGAAGTCTGAGGAGCAATGACGATTTGATGCTCAACGAATGAGGCTATTTCTCGCGCTGGTTCAGACCTGCCAAATAATGGTGGGTAGTTCATACTCTGATTGAAACTGGCTCAAAGTACCGAACGCCCCACTGAATTCGTCGCCAGCAATTGACTGGTAAAACTATTTTGGATATTATTTGTATAAACTATTTTGTAAAACTATTTTGGATATTGTTCCTTTAGTTTGAATCTTTTCTGTAATGTTATTCATGGCAAATACTGGACTTGTAACTTAATCATCTGTCGATACTGTACAGGTAGAAACTAAAGCAGGTCGTGCCCTGGATCGCCCCTGAAGGAGAATGCCGTGCTCTAGAATGATCTCGACACATATTGTCGTATCCTGATATGACCTTCACCTATATTTCAGTGCCCTTGGTTGACCTTGACAGCGACGGTCGTACCTTGTTATATGGTCGACCTGGAGAGCAGACTGACCTTCTGAATGCCGGCCAACGATCTGAGTCACAGCGGCAAACTGTGACTTCTCTGACCAGTGACGTGGGGTATAACACTGCCTCCGTCCCTGTCTTTCGTTCCTCTGACGGTGGTGAGAGAGGGGGAACGCTATGTGCTATGTTAGGGAGGTGGCCTCCTCCACCCAGACCAACGGGCCCCCACTCATGACATCATTGTTAATAATGAAGAAACGATGGTGTCATATCGGTGATAGTATACGAGGGTTTGCATCATGTACGGCTAAGGATGCCCTCTGATCGAAATTCAATCATTGTATTGAGATGGGCGTGGCCCAAAGCAAACCAAGTTTGAACAGATTTAGTGACCCGTGAAAACATACTCTGCGCGACAATCATTAGCAGAACATATCGTATATCACGAGTTGTCACCGCGGTTGTCACACCTCTAGGTGAGCTCACCTCTGCTGGACGTGTCTGATGTCATAGTATAACAGCGAGGGAGTCGTGATGAGACAAACCGCCACGCGGGGGACATGTGACGTCATGACTGGGAGGCGGCGGGCAGGGGCACTGGGGGTTGGGAGGCGGTGGGAGGGGCACTGGGGGTTGGGAGGCGGCGGGAGGGGCACTGGGGGTTGGGAGGCGGTGGGAGGGGCACCTGGGGGTTGGGAGGCGGTGGGGAGGGACACCTGGGGGTTGGGAGGCGGTGAGGAGGCGACACCGGGGGTTGGGAGGCGGTGTGAGGGGCACCGGGGGTTGGGAGGCGGTGGGAGGGGCACCTGGGGGTTGGGAGGCGGTGGGAGGGGCACTGGGGGTTGGGAGGCGGTGGGAGGGGCACTGGGGGTTGGGAGGCGGTGGGAGGGGCACTGGGGGCTGGGAGGCGGTGGGGAGGGGCACCTGGGGGTTGGAAGGCGGTGGGAGGGCACCTGGGGGTTGGGAGGCGGTGGGAGGGGCACTGGGGGTTGGGAGGCGGCGGGGAGGGGCACTGGGGGTTGGGAGGCGGTGGGAGGGGAACCTGGGGGGTTGGGAGGCGGTGAGGAGGCGACACCGGGGGGTTGGGAGGCGGTGAGGAGGCAACATCGGGGGGTCGGGAGGCGGTGAGGAGGCGACATCGGGGGGTTGGGAGGCGGTGAGGAGGCGACATCGGGGACGTCCTGTGTGCCCGGACGGCCCCGCCCGCCGCGGGAGGCGGTGGGAGGGGCACCTGGGGGTTGGGAGGCGGTGTGAGGGGCACCTGGGGGTTGGGAGGCGGCGAGGAGGCGACACCGGGGACGTCCTGTGTGCCCGGGGATGTCCTGTGTGGGGACGTCCTGTGTGCCCGGACGGCTGGCGCCATGAGCTGGTTATATTTTTCACCTGTCGTGCACACCACCCTGACAGTGCGGTTTTGGCGAAGTGAGTAAATGAGGGGATTGTGGCGCTCACATGCAACGGTACGCGGCGCTGAACTGATTCCGCTCCAGTCGGCACGCGAAGGTGACATGTGACGAAACGCGGCTGTCAGACTGCCCGAGCTGCAACTGGGAGGTGCTGGTGTACCAGGCAGCGTTGGCTCGTTTATTTGCTGGCCTGACATCAGCTGGGGCCCAGATGCCCCGGCGAATGTCTGCCAGATGTAAACAGGGCTTCAGCGACCACCGTGCAGAGCACTGCGCCTTGCACTCCCGCATGAAGCCAGCCACTCCCGCCAGAGATTTTATCAGCAGCACACATTTCTGAGGATGGTTGAAACGCCTTCTCCGAATTCCGATGTGGTTGTTGCTGATTGGCAACTTTAGAGGAGACATTAAGTATAGATGGCATGTACAAACAACGTGTGCGACATGTCTGCACCGCAAAGCAGCGCTGCAGTTTTGATCTTCAGATGATCGCCTTTTGGGATGTTAAACAGCGTATGCGTTTAACATCGCGTTGCTCATGTTGCAAGACTCGATTCAAAAATTAAAACATTGCCTTTAGTCAAACGATAACGGCCAGAAACAGCTATTCCATTTTCTAAGACTTCCCTTTTTCGAACACTTTTCTTTTAGTGGATTTACAGCTAGACAATAACGCTATTGTTCGTATTTTCTCTGCTTGTTACAATGGCATCGCAAGTTAAGCTAATCAGTATACACTCGTGGGTACATTTCTCTTCCTGAAAATTGATGAGCATTGATCATGCCGTTGATAAATACAATCGTCTGTGTTCGATGAGGTGATTTATGGCCTCGGCTCACTATTACGGCGGAGAAACCCTACGAATACCAAATCAAGCCTCAATATAAATAGCATGCACAGTAAACAGACCGTGGTAGACAATCATTTACGACGCTGTTTGGCTGATGTCTCGGCTGATAAAAAGTCTGGCTGATGTTGGGCTGTCATACAGAGGCAACTGGGAGGAAAACGCGGATCTACTCTGCATATTCGGCCGCACATTACATACCGACTTTCGTGAAAGGTTACATATTTGGCAAACGATGCGTTTTTTTAACAGTAGAGCGCAGAGTTTATCTTTTGGTGTATAGTGAAGTGTCGTTCTAGCAGTATTTTGTCATGGGCAAACTTAGATCTCGGCTGTTCTACTAAAAATGAAAAAAAAAATTGTATTGATATAATCACATATAGCATAGAGTATCGACGTAAGCAGGCTTCAAAAACAGCCCATTCGTGTCGATCAACAATGAACATATCTTCACGATAAACATATAAGTGCCGCAAACTTCCATCATCAGCAATAATCCCGTCAAATATTTGTCTAAGCACCAGTCTCCTCGATCGGTTTCTGGCAGATGTTTAATGTGTTTACCGCCGCTGACACGTTGTCTGGGCCCAATCACGGTGACGCTGCCAGATCCCAGTGAACATTTGGGCGCATTTGACAGATGTTTGAGCAACAGAACTTCCTGTCGGAGATCACAGAAGATGGAATTAATGTGTTGCATATTATAAATATCTGAGCGTGCGATGTCGGTCGTCCGTTGTCGGCCGCACCCTCATGGGAGCGTGGCCGACACCCCCGAGCGTCACAGATATCTACAGACTCCACAGACATCCAGTCCGTTGTCGGCCGCACCCTCATGGGAGCGTGGCCGACACCCCCGAGCGTCACAGACATCTACAGACTCCACAGACATCCAGTCCGTTGTCGGCCGCACCCTCATGGGAGCGTGGCCGACACCCCTCGAGCGTTACGCTCCCGATACAGATCCAAAGACCACATACATCCGACGGGCGACGGGACAATATTTGTGCTTTGAAGACTTGATGTTTATTCCAAGCATAGCTCTCATGGATTGGTGATTTCCGACATATGAGACCATACACCTGTCATCAGTCTGCAAATTAAGCCAGAGAAACAAAATGAGTGTCATGAATGAATGTCTAGTGGACGATTAGGACGAATCTTTTAAAATTTGTATATCATAATCGGTTTGAAAGAAATAGGTGTTGATCGGAATTAATCCGATGTTGCCTATTTTTCGAAATGTTGCAATTCACCATTGAACCAGTGAATTTCAAGCCACAAGCCAATGCACTGGCTTGTCCTACTTATTATCATCTATTTACCTGCAATCGTTTTAGACCTAAAATTTCACAAAATGCAATCTTATGATGAGCTAAAAAACAACAACTATTATTGTCTATTGACGCCTTGTTACGATTCTGCACCCCTGCCGATATTCGAACACGGCCTATATCTGGCGGCGGCGGCGGCGGCGGCTGCGGCGGCTGCGGCGGCGGCGGCGGCTGCGGCGGCTGCGGCGGTGGCGGCGGCGGCAGCGACGGTCAGGGATAGTCGATCGACGTTCGGCTGTCCCGTCGCTGTCGACGACCGACGCAGACCGCCGCGCCGCCGACGGCCGACCACCCGCCACGCGCCGCCGCCAGGGCGCGAGATATCCGTCCGGGTGTCGCCCCCGCCCCGCCCCGCCCGCCGCGGGGGGCCGGCTGCGTGTGGCACGCGTATCGCGGCGGCTGATCGGCCGGGGAAATATTTTGAGCGGCGATGAGCAGATCCAGCACCGCTGATAGCCCTGACGTTGAGCCGGAGCACGACACTGCTCGGCGGGCGCGCTCAGTCCGATTTAACTGTGATAGGTGGCGGTCTGTGCGGTGTTGGATATCCAAACAGCTCAAACAGCTGTCGCTGCGAGTGGTCGGGCCTCTGGCTCGACTGGGCCGCCGCTCGACAGTTCTGGGCAGCTCGACTGGGCCGCCGGCCCAGTTGTGAAGGCCGACACTTTTATTGCTCGTTACTTGTTAGTGACATGATGTTAAAAATCGTATAATTAAGCTTTACAAACACGTATTCCTGGCAAATTCAGTTTGTGAATAGGTGGGATTATAGCACACGTGAAGCTATTCTTTTCCATGGACTAAGAATCTAGGCACCATCTCATCCGGTCTTCATAGAACCTTTCTTTCCGTTTTAAGAGTACATTTGTAACAGTCTCACTAGTTTTTCGAACTTAAATGTCACCATACAAATGTTGAAATCCTTCCACTAAACTTCAAATCCACTCGCGTTTAAAAACAGCTAAGAAATAAATTCGGTGTTGCACCAGCCGAAACTTCCAGTTCCATGTAGGTACCCCTGAAGCAATTGGATCGAAAAATTTGCATATCGTCATATCACATTAGGAGTTGGTGATAAGTTTTGCACACACGAAGCTTGTCAGCCGCCTCTCGGGGCCTGATACCGATAGCAAACAGCGCGCGATGAACCGGCGGAGATAACTGCGCTGTACTGCAGCCTTTTGATAGACGAGCCACGGTAACCTGATCATGATTGACTTTGATTAGCTTTGTAGTCGTCTAATCAACTAACATATTTCATAGCCAAATTAAGGAATTCCGCAAAAAAATGCAACACGAGAACAAAACTGATACGTTTTTTGTTACAAAAGCAATAAACAGAAGGTATTGGGATTTCAAAAACTTCCTGAAACCGCAATGTCGAGGGCTTTCGATAAACGATTAACTTTATGCTCAACCAGATTATCAGATCAGGGTAGTGACAATAGTTAATGCAGCATGCCATGAAATGTCATGCATGTAGGCTTGTTTAAAAGAAAAGGTCACCTTGAAAGTTGTCTTGAAATTCAACCATACGGTGCGTCTTGAGCTCAAAACTACGAATATGACTTTGGTTTGGGCAACTGATGGATATATGTGGAGAAAGAAGTAAGTTTCTCTTTGTATTTCACGAGAAATCGTACGATGACAGCTGGCGTTCTGGCTCCGCCCCGCTCCACCTGACGCCAAGTACAGTCTCTGACAAGGGGCCGTCGCGCCGCCCGGGCGGCTGAGCGGATATTAACGAGGCGTCGTGATCAGAGACTACGTGCCAGAGAGTGTACCTGCCTCCGGCGGCGAGCGTTCATGTCCTGATCGTGGCCCGGAACAGCAGACATGAAACCGGGCCCACTAGTCCTGTGTCGAAATTACTTAACGTAGGGCGGTAATTCTTTCACCATAACCCATTTTTAGATCTGCTCTACAAATCTGCTATCTCAGTCCAAAAACCCATGTTAAAGGTGAACTATTCCCTTTGAAGGATTGCATCTGTATACGTGTCAAAGTCATCTAGTATTCAATATTCACCTCTAACACCCATCTGATTCCTTCCACCGCTCATATACAGTCGATTTGAAATTCTCGTTGTTTTAATATGCCGCCTCACTGAACCGTCACCACAACCAGCACCTGTTGGGCTTGACGGAATGACGGACATTGCATACATATTTGATGCACTTAAAAGCAGCGTGCAATTCAGCATGCCCGTGAATATGTCACAGTAAGAGGACAGTGCTGGTCCATGTCGACTTTATTGATGGTCACCGTAAGACGCGTCTGGCTGGTCGCCTGAAGCAGACCCGACTTGGGGCCTCCCCGAGGCACCGCGCCCGCTGACCAGTCCCGGACCGTCCGGCTCGTCTTGGTCCGTAACTGGACAAGACACTCCACCGTGTCCGCTGACCAGTCCCGGACCGTCCGGCTCGTCTTGGTCCGTATCTGGACCTGACACTCCACCGTGACCGCTGACCAGTCCCGGACCGTCCGGCTCGTCTTGGTCCGTATCTGGACCTGACACTCCACCGTGTCCGCTGACCAGTCCCGGACCGTCCGGCTCGTCTTGGTCCGTATCTGGGCCAGACACTCCACCGTGTCTGCTTGCCAGTCCCGGACCGTCCGGCTCGTCTTGGTCCGTATCTGGGCCTGACACTCCACCGTGCCCGCTGACCAGTCCCGGACCGTCCGGCTCGTCTTGGTCCGTATCTAGGCCTGACACTCCACCGTGTCTGCTTGCCAGTCCCGGACCGTCCGGCTCGTCTTGGTCCGTATCTGGACCTGATACTCCACCGTGTCCGCTTGCCAGTCCCGGACCGTCCGGCTCGTCTTGGTCCGTATCTGGACCTGACGTGCCACTGGGGAGCCCTGGACGCGAACAGAAGGGCGCGCTCAGGCCCCATCTGAAGTCGTCACTATCATTTGCCGGGGCCGTTGGGTTGAATAGTTAAACGTCGAGTCTGGACTTTTATCTGAATCGCTGCTACTTCGTTCACCAAATTGCCTCTCATTAAGACGCCCGCCAGCTCTCAACAAGCGTCTGGGATTTCGGACCCCCGGGAGCGGCTACTCTGGCCTGTTCTGACCTGAGCCCAATCCTACCAAGTGCCGTGAATGCGCAAGTACGGCATACCGTACATCCAAGTACGGCATGCCGCAGATGCGTACTTGGGGCGTTTGCGGCCCTCGGTCGCCGTGCGTGTGACGTCAGCATCAATCCCCTACAGTAGGGGATTGATGCTGACGTCACACCGCTCGGACTTAATGCCCATGACCGGGGAGCGCACGTGCTGTCGGCGCTGAACATGGTCCAGCGGCGCGACACCGGCCGACCACCGAAGAGACATTGCCCCCTGTGATGGTCCAGACGTCAGACATGCACTGGACAACGATTGTTGATGAATTTCAGCGCCTCTATCGGAGTGTATATGTTTGCAGGCTCATTACTAATGAATCAGTTCATCGACGGGAGCAATTAGATAAACCAGGGGACGGCTGACACCATCAGCGGCCCGGCCGGCCTGGACAGGGTAAATAAATACCGGCATGTTCCTATGGTCTGCCATGGGCGCTGCGAGCTGCGAGCCACTCCGGACGCTGCGAGCTGCGAGCCACTCCGGCCCGGCTGTTGTCATGTGGACGGTGTGATCATTTCGGTCACTGGCCGGCGAATCAAAACAGCGGACAGACGGCGAGACGCATTCAGAAGCGGCTCTGGAAAACACAAGGACTGGACAATATTCATATTTGTAGATATGCTGCATTCCTGAATCGGGACAACTTGAATTGGATTATGCAGGCGGAAAGGTTTATTGACGGTTTAGATAACACGTTCAGTGCATACCGCAGCTATCGAAGCGAATATCGCAAATGTCAAATGTCATGTCATTTAATTCGAACTTCTGTTTGCCTGGCCCATGATCAGTACAAAGTCACGCACTGCGAACGCGACTGATATAACACAGACAATGTCGGGTCGACATTCAGCGAGGGTCTTATTTGTTTTTCTTATCGGACCGCAGACCAGTTTTTTGAGCGATGTGCTGTTTCTGCTCCTCAGTAGAGCATGCAAAGATTTAGCTCCTCTGTTCTGTTCTGGCGCCAAGGCGCGTGGTCTGGCTGGGTCTTATGGCGTGAACATGAAGCGACCAGCGGAAGTGACCTGCACACTGTACAGCACACTGAGGGACAATAACGTAAAAATTATCACAACAGCAGGCGCTGACGTAGCCATTTACTAACATTTTAAACTTGGGAGATATCGGCCTGTTTCATTTCTGCACCTAAAATATAGCTAGGCATCATTTTTGAGTCACTTCAGTTTGGCATGTTATTGAAAGTATTTTCTTTGCAGCCAGTGCAGTGAAGTACAAACACAATCGTGCCTGCGAGTTATTCAGGACTGCAGGCCACTGCTCCAGACGTCATACCAGTCCTATGACGTCAAGCCCGCCATGTGTGCTCTCTGTGTGTGCCCCGCTGCTGGTACCGGCACACCCCGGGTATCATGCTGTGCAGGGGCGGCTCCAGCTCCGTGGTCAGGGGAGGCGAGTCGACGAAACCACGATAGTCTCCAGTTCCATCTCCTGTGCTGCGCACCACTGACAGCTACAGGAAGCGCCTTGGGGTTACCTTTCACCAGCGGAAATGACCCAGTCGGCAAGATGCATGATGCTTCTAGGCATCGTGCATCTTGCCGACTGGGTCATTATGTATGAACTTTAGTTCACAATATGTGAACTAAAGTTCACATGTCCGAAATGTGTCAAAGGCCTAAATATTGATCAAGCCACTCCAGAAAGAAAGCAGTCAGTCTGGAAGACCTCGCGAGCGTCCATGTCGTGGAAAATTCCCTCCTTCCTGCGCCGAAACTTGACTCGTGTCCAGTTTGCGTTCCGCCTCGGTCAGCGGTGCTGTGGTTCGGTATACATATCTGTGACGCTCCGTCCCCTGCAGACCTTATCACAAACAACGGTGCATGCCGCAGCCCGCGGGCGACGCGGCGCACCCCTGAGAGAGGGTCCAGTGCGACACCCTGCAGACCGGTCACAGCCGCCCCTCCGCCCCTCCGCCGCCCCCGTCACGACGTGACGCGTGACGACGGAGCGTGACGCCGTGACGACGGAGCGGGGCGGTGCGTCGCCACACCGCGTGCCTCTGTGTCGGGGGTATCAACAGCGTGAATCTCGGGCCACGAAATGCAACGGCGAGTGTCGCTGCAGGGGTGTCCGTGGTTAGAGGTGTCCGTGGTTAGAGGTGTCCGTGGTTAGAGGTGTCCGTGATTATGGTGTCCGTGGTTAGATGTGTCCGTGGTTAGAGGTGTCCGTGGTTAGAGGTGTCCGTGGTTAGAGGTGTCCGTGGTTAGAGGTGTCCGTGGTTAGAGGTGTCCGTGGTTAGAGGTGTCCGTGGTTAGAGGTGTCCGTGGTTAGAGGTGTCCGTGGTTAGAGGTGCCGGTGGTTAGAGGTGTCCGTGGTTAGAGGTGTCCGTGGTTAGAGGTGTCCGTGGTTAGAGGTGTCCGTGGTTAGAGGTGTCCGTGGTTAGAGGTGTCCGTGGTTAGAGGTGTCCGTGGTTATTGTGTCCGTGGTTAGAGGTGTCCGTGGTTAGAGGTGTCCGTGGTTAGAAGTGTCCGTGGTTAGAGGTGTCCGTGGTTAGAGGTGTCCGTGGTTATGGTGTCCGTGGTTAGAGGTGTCCGTGGTTAGAGGTGTCTGTGGTTAGAGGTGTCCGTGGTTAGAGGTGTCCGTGGTTAGAGGTGTCCGTGGTTAGAGGTGTCCGTGGTTAGAGGTGTCCGTGGTTAGAGGTGTCCGTGGTTAGAGGTGTTCGTGGTTAGAGGTGTCCGTGGTTAGCGGTGTCCGTGGTTAGAGGTGTCCGTGGTTAGAGGTGTCCGTGGTTAGAGGTGTCCGTGGTTAGAGGTGTCCGTGGTTAGAGGTGTCCGTGGTTAGGGGTGTCCGTGGTTATGGTGTCCGTGGTTAGAGGTGTCCGTGGTTAGAGGTGTCCGTGGTTAGAGGTGTCCGTGGTTAGAGGTGTCCGTAGTTAGAGGTGCCCGTAGTTAGAGGTGCCCGTGGTTAGAGGTGTCCGTGGTTAGAGGTGTCCGTGGTTAGGGGTGTCCGTGGTTAGGGGTGTCCGTGGTTATGGTGTCCGTGGTTAGAGGTGCCCGTGGTTAGAGGTGTCCGTGGTTAGAGGTGTCCGTGGTTAGAGGTGTCCGTGGTTAGAGGTGTCCGTAGTTAGAGGTGCCCGTGGTTAGAGGTGTCCGTGGTTAGAGGTGTCCGTGATTAGAGGTGTCCGTGGTTAGAGGTGTCCGTGGTTAGAGGTGTCCGTGGTTAGAGGTGTCCGTGGTTAGAGGTGTCCGTGGTTAGAGGTGTCCGTGGTTATGGTGTCCGTGGTTAGAGGTGTCCGTGGTTAGAGGTGTCTGTGGTTAGAGGTGTCCGTGGTTAGAGGTGTCCGTGGTTAGAGGTGTCTGTGGTTAGAGGTGTCCGTGGTTAGCGGTGTCCGTGGTTAGAGGTGTCCGTGGTTAGAGGTGCCCGTGGTTAGAGGTGTCCGTGGTTAGAGGTGTCCGTGGTTAGAGGTGTCCGTGGTTAGAGGTGTCCGTGGTTAGAGGTGCCGGTGGTTAGAGGTGTCCGTGGTTAGGGGGTCCGTGGTTATGGTGTCCGTGGTTAGAGGTGTCCGTGGTTAGAGGTGTCCGTGGTTAGAGGTGTCCGTGGTTAGAGGTGTCCGTGGTTAGAGGTGTCCGTGGTTAGGGGTGTCCGTGGTTAGAGGTGTCCGTGGTTAGAGGTGTCCGTGGTTAGAGGTGTCCGTGGTTAGAGGTGTCCGTGATTAGGGTGTCCGTGGTTAGAGGTGTCCGTGGTTAGAGGTGCCCGTGGTTAGAGGTGTCCGTGGTTAGAGGTGTCCGTGATTAGGGTGTCCGTGGTTAGAGGTGTCCGTGGTTAGAGGTGTCCGTGGTTAGAGGTGTCCGTGGTTAGAGGTGTCCGTGGTTAGAGGTGCGTTTCCAGTCTCGCTGCGTGGCTACCCGGGGTTATTTATACTTGTCAGGAGGCATGCTATTATATTATTATAAAACAAAGACCACATCTTACTCGTTTAACCCGGCATTGCCTGGAGTCTCAGCCGAACATCATTGACGGGGGGGGGCGTTAAACGCCCCCTGATTATCTTCCGAACCAATGATGGCAGTGAGACGCGCAAGGCGGCAATCGAAATCTCTCAATGAGATGAATCTCAAGTATACTCAAAAATGTCAAAGTGAGGTAAAATGTCAGGTCACGGTCAGGTCAAAGGTCAAAATCGACGTATTTGAGTTTATGGGCAATACTTTCCATCCAAAGCCTTATATTACGACCATGATCCCCCAAAGGGCTACCAAAGGTATGATACACATCCCGAATGAGCTAAAGTGAGATTGTTGGCAAAGGTCAAGGTATATTTTTTTTTGTAGTAAGGTCACAAAAGGTCACTATCCGCAAAATATCTACGAAAGTCATGCAACACATGTTTTATGGGTTATTTGCCACGTATAATTTTTATAGTGATAGTAATTTTACCAACTGACTTCATGTACGTGAAGTTTTTGTCAAGTTCAGGTCAAGTTTAGGTCACTGAAGGTCAAAATATGAAATGGATAAATATAAATAAAAAACCATGTTTCTGGACCAATTTGGTCTCAGAAATACAGTACTGACATTTATTTGGCTGTATCTGGTCCATAAAAACCACACAAACGCAATTCAAAAATATGACGTCGAGTTACCCATACTTTAGATGCCATAAGCAGGAGTGGTAAAAGTGCTTTGAGTGGCCCAGACCAAAAGAGGCACATACAAAAATGACCCCAGCACAGCTGGGGTCAGTTTTACTTCACATGAATACCCTAACACCTGGCTGCATGCTCACATCATCCCTATATTTTAACCAGCGCCGTACCGGGGGGAGGGGGGGGGGGGTAGACACCCCCTCAGATATTTCGCGGATAGCGGGGAAAACGGCGACGCGCAGCGCCGCCATTTTAGGCACAGCTGTTTGTGCATCAATTATCCATATTATGTAAACAAATCCTCGGGTCCTCTTAGGTCAGGTCCCAGACCCGGTCACGTGGCCCCACCTCCCAAACAAAACATGTGTCGTACCACTGTCACAGTTTTGGGATGATCGGTTTTACGCTTACATGATTTCATAAGGTCACATATATCTACCATTCGCTTATCTTTGATTTGTAATATCAGCGACCTAAGGTCGGTTTAATTGCGCGACCTCTCCATTATAAGTCTAAGGGGAAATATTAAAATGCTTCCTATTCTAAGGAGACGCAAGTTAGCAGTCTAATTCCTTCTGTATCATGTTATTATAGAACATTCTTGATGACCTAGTGCCATTTTTGCTCAGTGACCCCTACAGGGTCAGCCGAGGTCATCCGAGGTCACCAACAGTTTTATGTCAATAACTCTCAACATAATGACGATAGACAAGTGAAACCGACACCAATGTGTTTATCTCGTCGCGGAACGTCTTCCCATATGCAGCATGACCTACTTGAGTCACCACCATTTGACCTTGACCTGAGGTCACATTTGTAAGTTGACCTGACCTGGTCAGCATTAATATATATGAGGCGAAGCGTTTTGACGAGACAAGCACGAAGGCGTCAACATTATTGCCTTGTCGTTATTAGGTAAAAAGCTAATCGAGATAAACGTTTTTTAAAGTCTTTTTGACATTTGATGAGCTCTGGAGCCTAAACTTTTAACCTCAGCTCAACTTTCAGGGCACATGAAAACTGCATTTTTCAAGAGATTTCCATTGTTTTTTTCCCGTTTGTTCCTAGCTGTCATAGTTCCTGTGATATTTGGGGGTTTCTGGAAAGAAGTCCTAAAACTTGAAAATCTGACCTTTGATGAACTCTGGTGACCTCAATATTGACTTGAGGAAAAAAAGCATCTAAAGTACCTTCGAATGTGCTGGTCGGGAGCTTATGAACGATTTTCCCGCGTCTTTATAGCTCTTTTATTTTTTGAGTTAACCCTCGCCCGTGCAGCGTCCGATCAGTGCGTGCCCGTGCTTGGGGGAGGGGGTACAACCCCTCCTAGCGTTTCGCCCCTAATTGGGCTAGAGCTTCGATTAAAAACGAGCGTGTTTCTTGTCACAAAAGGAGGCCATTGATATCCGATTTTAAGGTTCTAGGTTATTAGGTGACCTCTAATGTCATGTCAATGACCCAAAGTTCAACCAAATTGTAAATGCGTATAAATTGAATTTGATCGAGCGAGAATCGCGAATGAGCATATCATTATGCTAAATAGGTGCCAAATTTGAAATCAGCGTCACAAAATGTCTTAGAAACTGCCAAATTCCAAAAAGGTCATGTCAGGTCATGTCAGGTCATTTGAGGTCAGTGACCTCGGTTGACCTGTTAGAGTGCATGACCCCAGTGGAACATATAATTATGTAAAATGGATCCCATATTTGAAATCAGCGTCACAAAACGTCCTAGAAACTGCCAGAAGCCAAAAAAGTAATATCAGGTCATCGGAGGTCAGTGACATCGGTTGACCTCTGAAAAGGTCAATCGAGGTCACAATCTCAAGGGAAACTACAACTGTCACCTGGAAACACCTGTGCATATGCTCCTGAACAACAAACACTATGAAACTGCACAAGTTACAAAGATCAATACTACGGACGCCAGTTGCGCCAAACATGACCTTGAGAAACAGGTCAAAGGTCACGGGGCATGTGATCTACAACTTATTATATAAAAAAATATGTGTCACATTGTTCAAAAGTAGGGTACTGAAAGTTTGATCGCAATCGGTTGATATTTACGCGAGTTATTCCCGAAAAACCGAAGGGGGGGGGGTGGCATCAACCCCCCTGCACTGGCGAGGGTTAAGTGAGTAATACATCTGAAGTGGTTTTGTCGATCACTATTTCTAAGGACATGATCGCTTAGTAAATTTTCACAGAAATGACATAGTCATGATTTTTGCTGGCATTTTGACCCCCGAGTACTTCATGAGAAGGAACATTTTGTCCCCGATCTTATCCATAAGGACAGAACAATTTAACACCCCTGGCCATAAGTCAGTCCAAAATAGAGATATCAGTTTGAAATTTGGTATGGTGGTTGCCTACATATGGTTCTCTGACATATATTCCAGTTGTTTGAATATTTTAGAAAATGTTGACCTTGTGATAATTTTTTAAAAAAAATTGTCAAAAACTAAACTTGTTAAAAATCCGAGATAGCCATGTTGCATCCCTTGTCATTTGTTATCTTTGCACGTTTTTTTATTTCATTTTTATCCAAATATGGCATTTGTAGGGTCTGTTAAGGGTTAGCTGATTTTGGTGTAAAACTCGTGTCAAGTCACTAAATTTGCTATAACTCGAAAAAGTTCGACGAAATTGCTTTATTTTTGCGCAAAAGACGTAACATCGATGTAGAAGAAGGTACCCGGAGTTTTACGTTGATATCGCTATTTATTTTTGAGTTATTACGAAAGTTCATCAGGGGGGGGGGGGGGGGGGGGTAAACGCCCCCCCCCCCCCCCCCCCCCCCTTCCAGTCAATGCAGTATTCGTCACGGGCCCACCAACCTCCAGCCCGGCCCGGCCCAGGCCCATGAACACCAAGCCCAGGCCCGGACCAGGCCCGATCAAATTCATAATATTGAGGCCCAGGCCCGGTCCGGCCCGTTCAGACTAAGCATATAATTATTTTCACAAAATTTGCTATAATTATCCTAGCATGTTTACTTGTATACTATAAATGTGAAACAATGAACCAACTATGATAACAAACAAAAAAGCTACAGCCACAGCAACAGTGTGTTGCTGTGTAAGTGAACTGCTGGTTAACATATTCTTGAGCTCTGACCTGAGCTTGTGCGACGCGCCCATTACTTCAAAATTGTCAGGGCCAGGCCCATCCAGGGCCCAGTGATTTCCTTAAAGTTGAGGCCCGGCCCAGGCCCAGCCCAGGCCCAGCCCAGGCCCAGCCCAGGCCCAGCCCAGGCCCAGCCCAGGCCCAGCCCAGGCCCAGCCCAGGCCCAGCCCAGGCCCAGCCCAGGCCCAGCCCAGGCCCAGCCCAGGCCCAGCCCAGGCCCAGCCCAGGCCCAGCCCAGGCCCAGCCCAGGCCCAGCCCAGGCCCAGCCCAGGCCCAGCCCAGGCCCAGCCCAGGCCCAGCCCAGGCCCAGCCCAGGCCCAGCCCAGGCCCAGCCCAGGCCCAGCCCAGGCCCAGCCCAGGCCCAGCCCAGCCCGTGCCGAACTCTGAGTCATTGGCAGGTTAAGAGAGGAACTTGTCAAGAACTTGTCAAGAACTTGTCAAGAACTTGTCAAGAATTTGTCAAGAACTTGTCAAGAACTTGTCAAGAACTTGTCAAGAACTTGTTATTTACACTTGTCAGGAGGCACGCTATTATATTATTATAAAACAAGGACCACATCCTACTCGTTCAAGAGGAGAACTTGTCAAGAACTTGTCATGAGCTAATTGAAGCAACGTGTGGAGTTTGCTTCGTTTTATCCGACTCCTATCTCTCCCACACAATGCATAGCTCTCACAGACAGACCGCGCTCCGCGTGAACCGCCCATGATTTGCGTCGGGTCCGGGTTTCGCCACTGCATTTCAGCGGCACGGACGCATCTGTGACGGCTGGCGGCGGCGGCGTAATTCGGTGTTGCGCCACCTGCCGCCACTGCGGACGAAGCGCGCCTATCACCCGGCACCGGCTCACTGGGAACGTGCTCGTGACCCGCAACTCTCCTTTCCGCTCGGCTCCGCTCGGCTCCGCTCGGCTCCGCTCGGCTCCGCTCGGCTCCGCTCGGCTCCGCTCGGCTCCGCTCGGCTCCGCTCGGCTCCGCTCGGCTCCGCTCGGCTCCGCTCAGGCTCCACTCTGCTCGGGCTCCGCTCGGGCTCCGCTCGGGCTCCGCTCGGACTCCGCTCGGGCTCCGCTCGGGCTCCGCTCGGGTTCCACTCTGCTCGGGCTGTATGGCGTCAGGCTGGCGGCGGCGATATTCCAGGTCCCCGAGCCGGCCGTCAGCCTTGCTCTGCCATCCTCGGAGCTCTGGAAATGGGGCCGATTTGCGCACGGCCGTCAGAATCGCGGCCGCAGCTGCGCGCGGAGCGGCGCCGGCTGCCAGGTCGGTGGAGGGGTTCTGTTTCGGTGCAGCGTCTGGGGTGGGGCAGAGAGGCGGACCTGCGATGCGTCTCCGTCTATCTTCTGTATGACGCGCCGGGCCCGAGGGTGACACGTCCCGGCCCCAGCCTGTCCTGCCACGTGCTCAATCAGTTGTGGCGCGCATCGGCAGAATTCAACTCTCGCTGGTGACTTAGCAAAACCAGAAGGCTCCCAAGGGGCACGCCCTGGAGAAACTCAGCGCATACCCTCAGGACAAGACACCATCCGCTAAGGGCCACGAAACTCCTGTGGAGACGTGCCAGTCTCCAGAACATGACGCAGACAAAACGAGATAGTCAATGCGCAATCCAGTATTCACCAACGCATCCAAACATTTATCGTATGGACCAAACACCTCCAAACATAGCACGCAGAAGTCATCTGGATCTCATTTAATGCCGATTCATACCTGACCGTCTGCTACACCGACAGTGGACAAGGCATATCTGTATCTGTATCTCTGCAGGAACTGGCCATCTCCGCGTCGAGACACCCAGCACCATATACGGATACAGCGAGACAACAGCTGTACCGCTCTGCACCGAAGAACACTGAATCATGCATATTTCAACGCTCATTGTCCTGGCACGGACAATTCACTACGCACAAGTGGGCGTGCAAGTGACACCGACTGTTCACGATCTCATGAATTCGAATGTCAAGCGATTGCAAGTGCCCAGAGTCACAGAACAGGTATATAAATGGCACCGGTCGCAGCGACCTGACTTTTCCTCCGCCCACTGTGGCGTTGTTGCTACGCCCCCTCCCGTGTGCGATTTGTAAGGACGGCGTTATGTGGCGGCAGCACTATGCGGTGTCTCGTGTGTGATTTGTAAGGACGTCGTTATGTGGCGGCAGCACTATGCGGTGTCTCGTGTGTGATTTGTAAGGACGGCGTTATGTGGCGGCAGCACTATGCGGTGTCTCGTGTGTGATTTGTAAGGACGGCGTTATGTGGCGGCAGCACTATGCGGTGTCTCGTGTGTGATTTGTAAGGACGGCGTTATGTGGCGGCAGCACTATGCGGTGTCTCGTGTGTGATTTGTAAGGACGGCGTTATGTGGCGGCAGCACTATGCGGTGTCTCGTGTGTGATTTGTAAGGACGGCGTTATGTGGCGGCAGCACTATGTAGCTGCATGCAATATTCGTCTGCGTGATGCCTAGGGGCAACTGCGCACGTCATATGCATGGTACCAATCACATCTCTGTAAGGCTTCTCCACTTCCCCACGTCGCGTCACCGCGGCTTCCTCTTATGCGTGGCGCTCGGAGCATATTCTCCCCCGCGAACTGCTTCCAATTACAGTAGCCCTCTGTTTTCTTTGACTTCCCTTCTCCGGTGGCCAGTCAGCCGACAAAGACAGACCCGTCAGAGAGGCGTCGGGCGCAGAGAGAGGAGTTCGGCGCCGCCACCGCCGCCGCAGCTAAGCTGATTGGATCTAATGCCGCTGGCGAAGGGAATTTCATTCAGGAGCGGACCGCGGAGGGTATAGGGACGGGAAGCTGAATGCCATAGTGAGCGACTCAGGAAAAACAGTGACCTACACAGGAGCAGCAGTGACCGTTCACAGATAACAATATCGTGGATCAAAGGTGACGTAACGTGCTTAATATAATAGTCGTCCCCTTGCATAGCATTTCCGGAGAGGCAAGGCCTGTGTCTGGCCTCTCTGAACAGGCCCGCTGGGGAGGGCTGGGGACGAACCTCCACAAATCACCCCCGGGCGGAGCGGCTGGAAGACCGGTGGACTATGAAGGCCCGAAGACCCGGGCGGAGCGGCTGTCCAGGTAGCGGCTGACAGCGGTCTTGATCGATCGGATGCATGCTGCTGTGTGCTGGCGGCGCGTCGCCGTGCTGTTGCACGCTGACATGGTGTCAGGGGGCCAGGGAGGATCACAGGTGGCCGCTGATAGGTTGACGGGGTCCCGGAGACACCTGTGCCAGTGTGCCACCCGTGGGCGTCACATACAAATTATCACCAGGACGCAACGCCTGAGTAAAAGCGGACAAAGCCATTCACATTCAAATGTCAATATTAACATAATTCATTCAGACGATTGATGAATCCTATTAACATAAGCATGCAAAAGAGCTCCGAGTAAGACCATAACCATTCAGTATTCACCCCACCTATATAACGCACACTTGTGTATGAAACCGTTCGCATATCGCCGTCGTTTTTTGGGCGATGTTTTTATCGCTCAGTCTGAACGACAGGCTCTCGTAAGTCGGTCGAAGCCCATAAAATGCTTCCCCGGGCCACTTCAGCAACGCAT